>JAJOZX010002809.1:455000-540000 GCA_023014485.1 Bathynomus jamesi
GAAAATGGCAAAATATGGTTCTCTCTAACTTCCACATATACTTTGGCTACCTTCCAACCATAGTCAATTTATCTTTATTTGGAAATTAAAATTTTAGCCCTTTACTTAATATAAAATATTTCCTTAGTTAAATTTCTTTCGAGAAAATTAGGAACTATTTTTTAAAACTATTTTTTGTTTTTGAACAAATTTTAATTTCAAAAAGGAAATTTGACAGAAACGAACCAAAAAATAAATATAAAATTTTTTAATTTTTCTCTCGGTAATAAATTTGAAGAAGTTCTTTAAAAAACCTGAAGCGTAAAATTAAGTATAATATAAATGTTAATATTTCATCGTATGAATGAGGAATTTTTAAAGTAAATAAGAATTTTATAGTTATCTAAGGACGTTAGTTATTTTTATTTATATGTATATATTTGCTTTGGCTTTTGAACATCTATTTTCCCCACTCTGACTTTTCCAACTTGGTCTGAGTTTGATAGGTGTACTCGTATGTCATTGATGTATTTATGCCTCTTGAATTTACATTATACGAGTTGGAAATTGGGAATTTGAATTTTAACTATTAAAAAAAAGTTCAGTGAAGATGGCGTTAGTGTTCGATAAAACGTCTGGCGCGCGATAACAACGTATACGTAGCACAGTTATCGACTTTATACAATCTTCCATGTCGCATTAGACTGTTACGCCTGTTACCAAACTCGTATTTATTAATTATTTATAATTTGACAGGAATAATGAAACGATGGTTGCCAGTTTAGTGATGACACGTATACTAAATGATGTCCGAACGTACCGTATCAGATACATCAATTTTTATATACTGACACCCTCTGGCTATAAAAAAATATAGCAATGTTGATATTTGTCAATATTGGAGCAATAAACGGGTTATTTTTATTATATACGATGGCCATTCTCTCGCTGTTCTTTATAAGAAATGAACGAACCACACAAATTTTACAATTTTTAGCATTTCAAATGGTTCGTATTATAATGCAAAATTAATATTCGTGAATAGTCATGAATAGTTATTTGAGAACAGTGAAATTTCTTCTGTAAGAACTTGAAATTTTTTTGATTCTGTAGTACCTCGTATTACAACATTTCAATGTACCTCATACTACTACTACACTGTATAAATAAGAAAGTTTCAAAACCATTGAAGTCACAGTACCTAAATGGGATTTTTATAACTTTAACGTTCTAAGTAATAAACGGTTCCGAACACTGACCTCTTTGGTATATAGGGTCAAAAAGAGGGCCAGTAAGTTTCCAGTTAGTGTCTATGCGATTCCCAATTTGGAATTTAATTCCAAGAAGAACCCTTCCTTGACCTATTTTGTCACATAATAGGGGACCAGATCATTTGAAATATTCAGTCATACAAAACATTACAGTGTATTTTTTTATTTTTAATATTAATTATATCAAAGTAAGATAAATCTTAATAACTCGCGAGTTGGAAAAAACATTTACATTTCTGCATCCGTATCATCATTTGAGTGTATTTTATCTTAACTAAAGTTTTGCTAATTATCATTTGTTGTCACTGTAACGAGAAAAGAATTATTTCTCTACGAATATTTCTTAAAAATGACCAAGTTGAGAATAAATGTTTTTCATGTGTAATTGTGAAATAAAGCTTTGAGAAAAGTTATGTATGTATGTAATCCTTTGAATACATTTTGGTATCTTCTACATTTTAACTTCAGTCTCTACTGATCAATATTGAATCGAAATTTATGCATATGAACCGAAGTGAATGACAGTTTCCTTTTATAGGTATGACATTTAACAGGTATTGAATAGAGAGCGAATGAGTAAGAGACGTGCCTTGTAGAAGTCGCAGGTGGTTTTGAAAAACACAACGAAATATTTACACATATCGGAATAAATTTTCTTAGTTTGCGCGGACCCACTAATAAATGTCTTTAAAACTGGTACCAGTTTCGTTACATAAGCACTCGTAGCAGGCATATGTTGCACTCAAGAATATGGGAAACAAATTGTAAGAATGTTTACCAGGTGGCATGATGATCAATATTGAGTAACTTGTCATCAAATTAAAAATCATGCAGAATAATATATATATATATATATATGGGACAGACCTCAGAATGGTTCCCTGAGATCTTTTGTTACACGCAGACAAGGGACTTTTCTGGGAAAATTAAATCCACTGTAGTTAGAATAGGTAATGGTAAATGATAAATACCATACTTTTCTGTTTCATGATGTTAGCCCGACGTGGGCAACGGGTCACTCGCAAAGAGGCCCCCTAAAATATAGCTTCCATCACCAGCTATCTGCCAAGCACATAGGATCTAGCTTTGGGACAGGATCTAGGGTTTATAGCTACGCCTATCCTACTATATTCAGAACCTCAATATACGCAAGAAACTCGTTGCATTCACGTCGAATTGAATACATCAAAGGAAAAGGTAATTATTGTATTTTCAGCCAATATTTTCCCAGAAGAGTTCCTTGTTCCATTCACGGTCTGTGTAATAAATATATATATATATATATATATATATAAATTTTTTTTAAATGTAATGATTTGAAAAAAGTTTTTTTCTCCAGTGTGAACATTATGAATTATATAAAAATATGGGTTCTTGTCCCATTTTATTCTTTTCAATTCCTTGTTACTAATATTATGTATGGGAATAATGAATAATAAGGTAACGATTAATTAATCGGTAATTAATTCATTACAGGCCGAAATTGGCCACAACGGTTGCTCGTGCAAACAATGAATTTGTATGTGTAATTGCCAAACTGAAAGCGAAACTCAAACAAAGAATTGTTGTTCGTCATGAAACCAAAAATGGCGCTGGGCATTTTTGTGTAGAAGTCAGTTTTGGGTGTAAACAAAACTATTTGAAAAATCTTAGGTACATAACTATTCCCATCTAATTTAGGACGTAAGATGATGAATTCCATTGTCTATTTAATTCTATACAATTTCAAATAACAATTATGAAAGGGCGAGCTACACAAAATTAAATTAGGGAAAGAAATAAAAAATTCAATTGAAAAAACGTGGGGGTTCCCGCGCTTCACGCCAGACAAAGCGGAGAAGACTCTATAAAATTGAAAGTTCATTTATGTAAGGGAAACTGCATACAGTAAATTGTTCGAATCGAAAACGTGTTACAATTACATCTTTTCCAAGGGTTGAAAATTCCTAAAAATAGATGAATCAACTTAAAATTCTTGTGTATGCAAGTAAATCTTACGCCTGGCAGCCTCGCGCGGCAACAGGGGTTCATAGGCCGAAAAATGTAGTTATCGTATTAAAGCAGTGAACGAGAATGAAATTTATATCAAATTACTCTTTACCTATTGCCGAATAACGTAGCATAAAATTGTTAGATAAAAGATGGGATTACTGTCTTTTAAGATACAACGCGAAGGCGAAGCAAAAGGCGCCAAGTAAGAAAAATGGAGAAAGGAGTGAGTCTCTGAATTTGAAACGATAGTCACAAAAAGACTCCGTGTGAAACTTTAAAGTCACAAATTAGTTCGCCCTACAATTTAACAAAGGAAATGTGTGGTTCACAAAATTGAATAAGCTCAAATAAATCTTCCCCTGTGAAAGTATAGAAAACGGACCTAACGCGAATAACTCGCAAAGCTGAAAGTCTTTCCTTAAAATTTACGGAAGAAAACAGACACTCCGTATATTTTATTGGTGTCCGTAAATACTAGAAAATAGTATATCCTACATTCTCCGCTTAGAAAACTGACTTGAGTTCCGTACATTTGGTAGAAATATAAAATACACATGTTATTATAATTCAAAAGTTCTCAAGAAGAGAATATTTACCACTCAAAAAGGAAGTAGGTAAACAATGTAACTAAGGTATGCATTAGACATTATAATTGAAATGGTCAAATAACCAGATAGGATTCAAATAATTCTATGAAAATGTATTGTGTACCTAGCTAATACAGTCAAAAGGCCGGGTAGAGAAAATTGTTACTGAAGATAATTCAATAAAAATTGTAATAAAAAATTATCATGTATGCGTTCATTCATTTTTAATCAGTGGCGGCTCGTGACTAAAAATTCTAGGGGTGCTGTCTCTAAGAATGGGTTGAAATAATTAATGAAATAAAAGGATGAGCATTGAGCAATGAATAAAAGTTTCAAAAGTTATTGAAAAAGTTATTCAGTGAGCTTATCCTTATATTGTTCTTGATTATTTCAATTGTAAATAAAAAATTTAGGGGTACTGCAGTTCCGTAGTGCCTACCGACGAGCCGCCACTGTAAATTTTAATGGTCTTGCGTATTACAATACGGCTGTATTCAATTAAATAACTACCAATTGTCGATTAAACTTGTCTAAGTCAAATTTAAATTGTTTGTGCATGTTACTTAATTTTATTGTCTTTCCTAAATAAACAAAAATTTATCATTGTCAACAATTTCATTTTTGCAGTGTAAGTTGTTTAGAAAATCTGTGACGAATACATTATTTTTGTAAAAGGCTTTCAATTATTATTTCCCTACACGGATTGACAGAGAAATACAACTATATAACAAGTTGTATAACCTTGGGTTAAATTTACTTAATGTGGTTTAAAGGAAAACAGGCTAAAATAAAAATATAAATCATGCAGTAAATGTAATGTATATAAAACCACGTCATATAACATGGGGGGCGGGGGGCCTGTCCGGGATACCACTTTATATAACCCTAAAAATACTCCTTTTCAAAACCCTCACTAAAAGTGTAAACTCAGTGGGGTGGGCCGGGAGGCGGGGGGGAGGAACTGGTTAATTTTTTACCATTTCCTTTTGGTTTATTTTTACTTTCCCTAAAACAGTTTTATTCAGTCTGGCCGAAATCAATCTTTTTTCGACGTTATGTCCTCATTCCATTTTCTATCTTATTTTGAAATTTTTAAGACTCTGATGAGGAAGACTATTTTAAAGCTTGTTTAAAAAAAAATTTGCTTGTCTTAAATTAATTCTATTGATATTTTTTTACTTTTACATTTTTTTACTTTTTACGTCTTTTATCATTTAAATAAGGTTAAGGTTATATATAAACTGCAAACAACACAGTATAATTAATGTAAGGAACAACGCTTGTGTAAAAGAGCGTCCGTACAAGATGGGGGCGGAGAGCGAGCAAATGAAAATGAGGCACCTCCCAGGAATCGAACCTGGGATCATCCAATTGTCGGTCGGATATGCTAACCACTGCACCAAGGTCCCCGATCAGTCACAACTCTTAATTCTCCTACATACGACCGGAATCGAATGCCCTGAGGGGACACCTCATGCTCGGGGACCTTGGTGCAGTGGTTAGCATATCCGACCAGCAATTGGATGATACCGGGTTCGATTCTTGGGAGGTGCCTCATTTTTCATTTGCTCGTTCTCTCCCCATCTTGTGCGGACGCTCTTACACAAGCGTCGTCTTTATACACACACACACACACACATATATATATATATATATATATATATATATACAGGGTGGGCCGTAAGTTTCCATACATAGGAAAAATTAAACGTTTGTTTTTATGTTTCAGATACCCTAAGAATATGCGTTTGACGTAAGATCTTGTTTGCTGATGAAGCAAATTTTTACGTCAATGGAGAGGTTAATCGGCAAAACATACGTTATTGGAGTAATGCTAACCCTAACTGGCTGAGTCCGACGAAGATGCAAGGTGCCGGTAAAGTGATGGTGTGGGCCGGGATATGGGGTGACAGAATTATTGGACCAATTTTTGTCAGTGGAAATCTTAATGCCGAAAGGTATCTTAACATGTTGCAAGAAGAGATTTTCCCATCCCTGCTAAACGAGGAAGGTAACTTCCTAGTTTACTTCCAGCAAGATGGAGCTCCACCTCATTATGGTCTTCACGTGCGTCGGTATTTGGATCAGCAGCAGTTTCCGGATGCTTGGATTGGTCGGCGTGGTCCTGTGGAGTGGCCTCCCAGATCCCCAGATCTCACCCCCTTGATTTCTATCTTTGGGGGCACTTGAAGGCCATGGTGTATCAGGAAAAGATACGAGACATAAATCATCTAAAGGAACGTATCACCAACGCCATTACAAGCATAACGTCAACTGTGCTAATGCGTGTTCATCAACAGTGGGGAACACGTATTGAAATGTGTTTTCAAAACAATGGCAACCATGTAGAGCATATTATATAAATAAAAATGGTTGTCCATAACAAAATGTTTATTTTTCCTATGTATGGAAACTTACGGCCCACCCTGTATATATATATATATATATATATATATATATATATATATATATATATATAGAGCTAATCTGAATCTCGCAGTAATGAAATATAAAATTAGCATTCATTGTTACAATATTTTAATTTTATTCCTGCAGGTCTCTTTATGCTGATTATATTAGGAATTGATTATATTAGGAATATGTATTCAGAAGTGAGAAGGTGGAGTTAAATTAGTAGCCCTGATTAATATACAGTAGATGGACATCCGAGTTTAGTGGAGACGTGCGGAATGAATTCATCTGTTATATATTCTTAACTTCCAATTCCATAACATTTGATAACATTTTATTGCTCTGTACTGCCTGAAATAACGCTGGGAAAATTTAACACTGTAGTAGAGTATGATATGTACCTTATGTGTATATGTACCTATATTTATAAAATGATGGTAGTGATAGGGTCATCATTGAGTATGTAGATAGGTAGGTAGGTGAATCAGGGTAGTAGTTGGTTGTTTAAAATTGTTTGAGCTTACCGCGATGGCCGACAGTTGTTTTTAAAACTCATTCTTTTGGATGTCGTCAGATGAGCGTTTTCGAAGCATTTATGAAAGGAATGTTTTTGTAACTATTATTATTTTGATTCGTTGGACTGTAAGAGAAGAGTGTTGAGGGAAGTTCGTACTACGAAACTCTTGAATTTAAGGTAAATTGGTAAACTCTCTAATAGTAATTATGAATGTGTTAAAATTGGCATACGTTATTAATGGATGTAAATATCTGTTTACATATTAAGGCTTTGAACGCGAGGATTGACCCCCCCCCGATTGATCCAACTTATTTTGTATGCGCATTTTGTATTTAATATATCTAGCATAAATGCGTCATTTACGCTTGTTTCTTCCACTAGGGGCGGGTCCTCGTTAGTCCATACACGTACAGCGAGTTAAAAGGATTGAGGTGATCAGATTGCGGGGTCAGAGCACGTTCTGGATTTTTTTTGTTTTAAGTGGATTGTAGCCACATCCAGAGGCGCCTGGAGAGACAGACTAGATCCGTTAAGAACCTTCGGTTCATTAACTATTTATCTTTATCATACCATATATTGTTTGGCGACGCACCAGCTACCAACAACACGAAATTATATCCACAACGTATTTCGCGGATGTTATTTAACTGACAATTTCACTTAAATATTTTTTAAATGTTTTTAGTCATTTGACGGACGACGTTTCACCGTTTCTAAATTTGGAATAAGTAATGAAATTAGTTTAAATCTTTAACATGAGACGTTATCACCATGTTAACCATATATTTTGATATACAACATTCGATTAACTTCACAAACATTAACCTAACTTGTATTAGTCCCCTTCACCTAAAGATGCAAAATTCAAAGAAACCTGTCAGAGGTGAAAACTATCAAAGATTTAAAATATGATAGTTTTACCAGCTTTTCATGAGTTTATTTCTTTTGACGTTACCGTAGTTTCTATTTTCAAAATAGAAACTACGGTAACGTAAAAAAAATAGAAACTCTTATGAAAAGCTGAAAATTATATTTCAAATATAAAATTAACGAAACATGCACGCTCTAGATAAGAGTTTAATAAGTTAATTTTTACGCCATGTTCTTTCAGATAAGGAAAGGACCAGTTTTCATAATATATCTTACGGAACCATGACTAAACGTTAATATCTTCTCTCGTCAAATTAGGGCTTTTTTTTTTTTTCTCAGCCTTTTTCGTTCTTTCATGAAAGACTGAATTAACAGAGGGAGAACTTTGCTTAAATTAAAAGTTGTGTGTGTGTGTATATATATATATATGTATGTAGTATGTATGTATATACAGGCGTTAGACAAAATAATATGAACACCCGCCGATTTCACCGGTTATCTTTACGGACTGCTCAGACACAAAGTAAACGGTCAAATGACTGGCAAACCTATTTAAATGCGTAACAGAGAGTGTATACGTCATGTTATAACCCTCACGTTGTTTTTACAGATCTGAGTGAATTATGAATTAGCAGTTATGAAAGACCTGTCAGACTTCCAAAGAGGGCAAATTGTCGGAGCGCGGATGGCTGGTTCATCGGTGACGAAAACCGCTCAGATGTTCAATGTATCCAGAGGAACTGTGTCTATGGTCATGTCTGCATACCAAAACCATGGAAAGACAAGCACCGACAAATGCAATAGTGGACGCAAGAAGAAGCTGTGTGATCGAGACCGCCGGGTGCTAAAGCGCATTGTGACAAAGAACCAGTGGTGGCCACCGTTAACCAAAAAGTTAACTTCGTTAACCGTTAATCCGTTAAACATGTAACGGAAGTTACCGATAAACCGTTAACGTTAACTTTTATTATAAAAAAATGAAAAACACAATATATATATAATTTAATTTTCCCTCTTCTCGTTCTCCATTTTGTCCATGAGATGCATGTTGCCCTTCATGAAAATTAGCATATCAAAGTTTTCATCAGACAGGGATGATCTCTTGGCCCTCAGGATGTCCTTGCCCATAGAGAACAAACGCTCCACTGCAGCACTGGAGGGGATGGCTGTGTTGAACTTGATGAACAAGTCCACCAACACTTGCTCACCCAAGAAGGCAGCATCTGTCAGCAAGTCCTTGGAGTTGGTCTCCAGCCAGGTCTTGACCAAGTTCTGGGCCTTGCCCTTGAGTGACCTGTGGCTTCTGCTGCTCTCTTTTGTCTGGATGACAGCACTGAAGAAGTCATCATCCTCCTCCTCCTCGTTGTTGCTGCCTCCGCTGTTGCTGCCCACTTCGTTGGACTGCTGCTTCATGGCCTCCTCGACTGTACCCTCCATGCAGAGATACTAAAGAGTAAACAGCCTCTGGCGCCACACGCTCACATTTACTTCTCAACGCCATCTATTATCTCATAAAGAAACTAATTCACATTGGGACTTGAAAGTACCGGCAGGATCAACCGGGTAGAAAAATAATTATGGAGATTTTAAAGATGTGGTACCTAGAAGTACCGCCAGGACATAAAGGGTTAAGGTGAAAACGCTCCCATTGTAAGACATCAATTGACTTAATTATGTCATCAAAGTGACAGGAGAATTGAAATCTTACCTGATCAGTTTTATGGTTCTTGAAATGTATCAAGGAGACTACTAATAAGGTACTCAGACATATTATAAATATACATGACTTACTTGACAACGATTATTTTTAAATATTCACTAGCACAAACATGTTGCGCAAGAGACAGACTGCAAATGAAACGAATGTAGTTATTTGTTGTAATTGTTACATATATATTATTGAAAGTGCCTTAAAATGCTCGTGATATTTCTTGAAAGAAGTTGAAACATTCAACTCAAATGGCAAATCTTTCCGCCTGATTTTACAGTCGACCATGTTTTGCTCAAACCAATGCCATAAATAACTACCATATTTGGTAAGACACAAATTATGGCGACGGAAACAAATATATCGCCTGATTTTGCACTGCAGAAATGGAAATTCGTTCATCACTATTAACAGTGGCGGATTAATTGCGCACCTGCTCAGCACTGAAAATAATAGAAACTTTTAAACGTTTATTTATGAATTTTTTGGGTTAACGGACTTGAGTTAACGGAAGTTAAATGTAACGGAAGTTAATTAGTCCGATAATGATTTTCGATAATGATTTTCAAAGTTAACTTAAAAGTTAAATCGTTAACGAAAAAGTTAACTTCGTTAATTAACGATTAACGGATTAACGGTTTGTGCCCAGCTTTGCAAAGAACCATAAGACCACAGCTCCAAAAGTGACTGCAGAGCTTAACCAGCATCTTGCAAGCCCGGTATCGACCAGAACTGTACGTCGCGAGCTCCATGGAGCTGGATACCATGGGAGGGCTGGAATTGCCAAACCCTTCCTTTCGCACATCAACATTGAGCGGCACAGAAAATGGTGTAATGACCATAAGAATTGGTCAATGGACCGGTGGAAGAATGTAGTCTACTCCGACGAATCCTCCTTTACGCTATTTCCATGTTCCGGTCGAGTTTACGTCTGGAGACAGCCTAAAGATGCTTATGACCCCGACTGCCTGACCCCAACCGTTAAGCATGGAGGCGGATCTGTGATGGTTTGGGCAGCAATATCGTGGAATACTCTTGGCCCAGCTGTAGTACTGCATGGTAGGGTTAACGCCCAGGTCTATCTGTCAATATTGGCTGACCAGGTCCATCCCATGGTCCAAACGCTGTTTCCCAATGGCGGCGCCGTCTTCCAGGATGATGATGCACAAATCCACACCGCTGGGGTCGTTAAAAATTGGTTTGAAGAGCATGTTAGTGAAGTAGAACGCTTGGATTGGCCTCCACAATCCCCGGATCTTAACATTATCGAGCATCTGTGGTGTCAGTTGGAGCAGCAGGTCAGAAGCCGATTCCCACCGCCGGCGTCTTTGGAGGAACTGGAGCAGGGTTTGCTCGAAGAATGGCTCAGGATTCCTCTAGCCACTGTCCAAAAGCTGTAAGAATAAATTCCCCGACACATTGCAGCTGTTATTGCCGCTAAAGGAGGACCAACTCCATATTAAGAATAAAAACCGCCATTTATCAAGGTGTTCATATTATTTTGTCCAACCCCTGTATATGTATGTATGTATGTATGTATGTATATATATATATATATATATATACAGGGTGGGCGGAAAGTAGCTCCCTATTTTGGATTGGTAAAAAAATACGTAAATTATCCATTTATTTCAGAAGAAATAATATGAAAAGGTAGGCATACATGGTAGGTTTTCTCTAAAATTCAATGTGGGCTCCAACTCTTTCCACCAGCTTCTGGAGCCGCCCAGGAATGGCGTCCACTGACTTTAGCAGGAACTCCGGCGGGATGGAGGACATGACTTCCCGAATTCGGTCCTCCAGTTCTTCCAATGTCCTCGGTTTGGTGCGGTAGACTTCTTCCTTTACCCACCCCCAAAGAAAGAAGTCGCACGGTGTCAAGTCGGGGCTCCTGGCTGGCCATTGTTGTCCGTGAGTGGCTGGATGCCCACTTCCCTGGGTGTTGGATGGGTCGTCGTGGTCCACATCAATGGCCAGCCAGGAGCCCCGACTTGACACCGTGCGACTTCTTTCTTTGGGGGTGGGTAAAGGAAGAAGTCTACCGCACCAAACCGAGGACATTGGAAGAACTGGAGGACCGAATTCGGGAAGTCATGTCCTCCATCCCGCCGGATTTCCTGCTAAAGTCAGTGGACGCCATTCCTGGGCGGCTCCAGAAGCTGGTGGAAAGAGTTGGAGCCACATTGAATTTTAGAGAAAATCTACCATGTATGCCTACCTTTTCATATAATTTTTTCTGAAATAAATGGATAATATACGTGTTTTTTTACCAATCCAAAATAGGGAGCTACTTTCCGCCCACCCTGTATATATGTATATATGTATATATCGGGTGGCCCATAATTCAGGAACCATAGGAATAATTGTATTTTTTTCTAATAATTCACAGGCCTGCAAATGAGAACTTTGTAAGTTGTTTCTTACTAATAACTGATTTTCTATAATTCAACTACGCTGATTTCGAATAAGGTGTCCATTTTTTTTTCTATCACGTAAGGATTTTCCGCAAACTGGAAGGGAAAAAACAACAAAAATATTATTCATTTCAATTTACATTAGGTACCTATTTTGCTTTGTTATACTAATTACAAATGCAAACAACTTCAAAAAGAAAGATGAATATGTAATTGACGTTAATAATCTTTATTTGTCCTGAGTTTTCTTGTGAGATCTATGCCTTTTAGTCTCGAATGTACGCGCTGTTCCTTTTCTTTTATGTAATAATTCTGGAGTATCCCGTTTCAACATCCAGCAATAATCAGCCATCATGCTGATGTCCCACCTTCCCGGATATCTCTTCTCCATTTCTTTGATGTCTTGGTGAAACCGTTCTCCTTGTTCTTCGCTGAGTGCTCCGAAATTCTCAGGGAAGTAATTCAAGTGTGAATGTAAGAAATGTAATTTTAAACTCGTATTACAACCAAACACACTGAACTTATTTAGCATGTTCACAATGTTCTGGTAATTTGGGTCCTTGTTGTTCCCCAAAAATTTGCTGATGACATCTTTAAAAGCAATCCACGCTTCTTTTTCAAGATTGTTCATTGTTCTTTCAAAGTGTTCATCCAAAGTCAGTTTTCTAATCTGGGGACCAACGAAAATTCCTTTCAATTTTGCTACTTAAAACAATCTCCATCTCCTTCCAAGGCCTTAAGAAATTGCTTGAAGCCCAATTTTATGTGAAGCCGAGGTAAAAGGACTTTTTCGTGTCAACTAAACTTTCACGTTGAATGTTTTTAGAACCAGGTGTCAGGTTGACTCTGCGTGGCCATTCCTTTATCCACTGCTGAGTTCTTGCTCGGCTATCCCATTCACACAAAAAACATGGGAACTTCGTATCACCTGGTTGTTGACCTAACATACAAATCACTTTTAAGTCTCCACAAAGTAGCCAACCGTGTTCTTTGTATTTAACCTTAGCTAGAAGAAGCTCAAGATTTTTGTATCTTTCCTTCAAGTGAACCGAATGATCCACAGGAACGGATGCATACAAATTACCGCTGTGAAGAAGGACGCCTTTTAGACTTCTTTTGGAGGAATCAATGTAAAGTCTCCACTCATTTGGGTCATAGACTGCCGCGCCTAGCTTAAGTATTAGTTCCAAAACATTGTTGCAATATACCAGTGAATTTTTTTGAGAAAGATATTGGACGAATTCTTTTTCTCTATTTCTGTACTAGTAAAATGACGTCCCGAGAGAAAGCAAGTTCTTTGCACGAAGTCTGGATCCTAAAATTTCTGAAGAATCCTTCGGGAGACACGCATCTCTTGCCAAATCATTAAGTTCACTGTGTAAACAATTGGGGTTCACCAGATGTTTCGGTTTGAAAACAATCAATATCATCGTTTCCATTGGCATCAGACACCGAATCAGATGTTATATCAAGAGTATTTGGTTTAGTCGGTACAGGTATACCAGGTCCATGAGCAACAGGTCTTATAGTAGACTGAAAGTTTGGATAAGAAATTTCCTTTTTATTTTTAGTATTGTAGCCTTGCACCTACATGAACCAAAATAGCAGTCATTGCTGTGATTTCTAGGCTCACGCGAGCCCATTGGAATTCCAAAAGGTAAAGAATCCTTTTTACCTTTACTCCACAGTCTAAGTTGTTCAACACAAACACTGCAAACTTTGTGGAGCCCATGATTTGTGTTGATCCCCAAGTTTTTCCGAAGTACGCATATATGCTTTCTTGAAGTTTGTAATATCTCGCCTTTGTTTTTTCACGGTAAATTTTCCACAAATGTAACAGAAAATGTTTGGACTATTTACACACCCTCTGGTTGCCATAGCGACAAATAAACAAATTTCAAAAGAAAGTCACCGCGTACCTTTCAATAATAAAGAATTCTAACCTCGCACGCACTAGATAGACTGACTCAACTCGTGGCTTGTTAATCACTTATATACTAGCGGTGCATTTCTCGAATGTTCCAGAAGACGCTATGACGTCACTTCTGATCTGGAAGCGTTTATAGACAGTAGTTTTTAATCAAAATTTAATTGAGTCAATTTTAATGAAAATTACTTATATGTAGTATATTTTGTGAAAAATCTGTACGTGATGGCGAAAAATGAATATTATTTTCTGAATCAGCATGCAAAAATTACTATATAAATGATAAAATATTTCGGACACAACCATCTCAGGCTTATGTAATTCTTGTACTTTCTAATGATTTTTTTTTCTTTTTCATGAAAAAAATAGTGGAGTGATATATATGGTGACCTGGGTGGCCATTCGATAGGACTACTACTGCCAATCCATCTGTTGGGGAACGTTTTATGAAGGTATTTGCGAACTTGCATGGCAAAATGAGAAGGTGCACCGTCTTCCTAAAAAAGCATGCCACGTCGTTTGTTTATCGGTACGTCATCCAGGTAATTCATCAAAAAGAAAATAAAGAAAAAAAACCTTATTGGAAAGTACAAGAATTATTAGAAAAAAAATACAATTATTCTTATGGTTCCTGAATTATGGGTCACCCGGTATATACACTGAGCGGCAGAAAATCGGCCCACATGGAATATCGCGAAAAGCAAAAAAGTGGGCAAGCTTCTGTTTATAAGTTTTAAAATTCGAAAATATAGTCTGAGACAACCAAATAACGAGACAAAACAACGTCAGCTGCGAACACATTACCTGTAACGAATTTTAGACTTTTAAGAATTCGACAGTCTGACATTCAGTTGCTCTTAAACTGCTAGTGCCACTTTTTTCTTCCACTAGTGGCAGTAGGCATTTGCGTTTACTAACATACTTATTCTTTTGGGTTTCAGAATTGGACATTTAAATGGATTTGAATGCCGTGAACGTCGCAAGAGTCGTCGCCCTAAGTGAAGATGGTCGGAGCCAGCGTTACGTCGCCGATGCGCTAGGACAGGGGTGGGCAACCTTTTTAAGTGAGCGTGCCAAAATCGTCAAATCTTTGATGCAAAAGTTAATCTTTACCATTTTTTAGCAGAAAACATTAAGTTAAAATATAAAACTCGGCGAAGAATTTGGATATTTATTTATTTTAATTTTTTTTAAGGTGAGCCCGGGGAATCGCGTGCCGGAAAAAAGTCGTTGGCGTGCCACGTTTGGCACGCGTGCCAAGGGTTGCCCACCCCTGCGCTAGGAATTCCAAGAATAACGGTTCGACGTGTCTACCAACATTATGCGGAAAAACTTCCAGATCCTGGTCTTCGGGTGTACTCTCCTGTTTCTATATATATATATTTTTTTTTTTTTTTTTTAGTTCAGGAAGAACCGATTCGCCTCTATTTAAAGGGCATATATCAGCGGAAAAACAAAGAAAAAGTGAGAGGAAAGACAGAGGAAAAAGAAAGGGTGGAGGGGACAGTCGAAGTGGAAAAAGACCAAGGATGACAAGGACTGCAGGGTCGAGCCCCATCATCCTTGGGTGCTAGGGCCGGGAGGGCGCACGTGAAACCTCCAGGAACAAGCACGTACAAACGAGCACAAAGAGCACTCAAGAGCACGAGCTTAGAACCCCCTTGCGGGGCTATATATATATATATATATATATATATATATATATATATATATATATATATATATATATATAACCTAAAGTCACTCTGCCAACAGGAAGGAGTGCATTTTGCGAATTTTTGGAACAGTTTCTACGGCAGGAGGGACTTGTTCCTCGAAGATGGACTTCATCTTAATGACGTTGGAGCTGCGCTTTTAGGAAGACTATTTTATAATACTGTCTTCTTTTCAGGCTGCCGTAACTCGAACGGTCCTAGCGTAATTTCCACAAATTTCCCCTGCGCTCGCGAAGGTGTCGCAATTACAAACAATTTGAAGGTTCTATCCTTAAATGCTCGTAGCCTACGAAATAAAATAAACGAATTTTTTATCTTTAATTGCTTGTAAAGACTATGATTTAATTGCGATAAATGAATCGTGGCTTAGCACTGAAACACGTGACTTTGTAGGGGAGTATCAAATTAGAGGTTTAAAAACAGAATAGGTAGGTGAGGAGGCGGTGTTATGTTGTACATCAAAGATAATACTACGAACGTTATAGAAGTAACGCACACAATTCCAGAACTGATAGATTCGACTATAGCAGAGCTTAAATTGAACTATTTCAAATTTGTTGTTGCGGTTATATATAGGCCCCCTAATCAAACAGCTGATACGGACGAAGCGTTATATCGTGAACTAAAGCAGGCTTTAGTTATGGGTGACTTTAATTGCGCCAACGTGAATTACGATAGCTTTCTTATTCAAAAGGTTGGGGAACCTATGAGGTTGGACAGTATTTTAGATTTAGTAATAACTACGGATGATAGGCTAATTACTGATCTTCAAGTAATAGAACCGTTAAGCAATAGCGATCACAATATGGTAGAGTTTCTCCTCAGTAAGTCACTCGAAACCAGCTAACTCGACTAAAATGCCTAAGTTCCAGCACGCAGACTTTTGTAAATTTCGAAATGAATTGTCACACGTCAATTGAGAAAACGTAATGAGGATCTCCAACGCAAAACTAATGTGGGAATCGTTCGAAACAGTATTTAGGACTATAAATGAGGAATGTGTACCGTACAAAATTAAGCGTGCGAAAGTAAACAACAAGCCCTTGTGGTTTACTTCTAGAGTAAGAGACATTATAAAAAGTAGAGATAGGGCTTATAGGTTACATAAGTGCGATAAAGACAATTTGCGGTTACGAAACAACTACATATCTCTAAGGCGTGAAGCGAAAAGTGTAATAAAGTCCAAGCGCGAATTTGAAATATCTATAGCTCGTGACGGTAAAGAAAACCCCCAAGCGATTCTTTCAATACGTCAACAATAGAAATCCAGTAAAAAGTGTCTTGGGGCAGTTGAAAAATGTTAACGGAGAGCTAGTTTCTGAAAACAAGGAAATGGCTACCTTGCTAAACGAATTTTTTACGTCAGTTTTTACTATAGAAGATGTGACGAATATCCCTACGGTCATAGACATACCTTTTGATAATGGTAATATTTTGGATAATATTGTGGTTAGTGAAGGGGAGGTAATGCGCTACATTGATAAAATGAAAATGCGTAAATCACCGGGGCCGGATTCCATATATCCCATACAACTAAAAGAATTAAAAGAAAACATTGTTTTGCCGCTAACAAAGATTTTTAATGCGTCTATTTTTGAGAGGTGCGTACCAGATAATTTCAAGTTAGCAAATGTAACACCAATCTTTAAGAAAGGCGATAAAGGTGCGGCTGGAAATTATAGGCCAATCAGTTTAATGTCTGTTGTAGGCAAGCTACTGGAATCAATAATTAGGGATCGTATAGTCGAACACTTAGAATTGCATAACTTGGTTAGAAATACGCAGCACGGTTTTAGGGGAAACAAATCTTGCTTAACTAATCTTTTAGAATTTTTTCAAAGCGTGGTTGAAGTTTACGATAGTCATCGGGCGGTTGATGTAGTGTATTTAGATTTTCAAAAAGCATTTGACACCGTACCGCACAAAAGACTCCTGTAGGTTCGCGTAACGGTAATTTTGCGTATAGTATGTCAGGGAAGGAGTTAGCAATCGTAGAGCAGGAAAAAGATTGGAATTTTGAGTACAAATCGCGCGATATTATTTTTCCTCTTTATAAATTATTAGTTAGACCTCATTTGGAGTACGCGATCCAATTTTGGAATCCGCATATGCGAAAAGATATAGATAAAATCGAAAGAGTTCAAAGACGAGCAGCTAAGATGATTCCGTCGCTTAGGTCGAAGTCGTACGAGGATAGGCTTAAGGAGTTAAAATTGACTACACTCGAGACTAGGAGGCTAAGGGGTGATCTAATCCAGGTTTTCAAAATTATGAATGGGTTCGATAACGTAGATAGAGAACTTTTTCGAAATATCTCAATATAATAGGACTAGAAATAACGGGTGTAAGTTGACAAGTAGAAGGTTTGAGACAGCAGTTGCCAAAAACTTTTTTACGCATAGAATAGTAAATAGGTGGAATAGTTTGCCGGTAGAAGTAATTAGTAGCACGTCTATAACCATGTTTAAAAATCGATTAGACGCATATGTTGATAGACTGGGTATAGTTTAAAGTAGTAAAATTAAGGCTTTGTGGTTCGGAACCCACGTAAAATTTAGATCCCCTCCGCCACCACCGAGGACATGCACAATACACAATTACGAACACAGTTACTGTAAGTAGACCAGCCATGAGTGGATCCTAGGGTCTTTGTTGGTCTGAAACATTATTATATATATATATATATATATATATAGATAGAGATGGGCTACGTCGTGGTCGATGTCGCAACACCGCTTCCCGGAGATCAGCGACGTTAAGCGACTTTAGGTCTGGGTAGTAGTTGGATGGGAAACCGTCCTCTGCGCCCAGATTATGTAGCGACCCATGGTTCGGATCCCACGTAAAGCTGTAGGTCCCCTCCGTCATATGACCTTCGATGTTGCGAAGGTGGTTAAACAACCCAAATTAAAAAAAAAAAAATATATATATATATATATATATATATATATACACTGGGTGATCCAGATAAATGGGACCCATAAAAAAAAGCCAAATATTCTTAATATTTAATTCCTTTCATAAAAACTATATATCATTCGAAAGAGTAGAGTTACAAGTTTATTATGAAATATTTATTTTTTAAAAATGACTCCTTTCAAATGTGCTCCATTAGTTGCCAAGCATTCCAGTGTTCTCGCTTGTAAGTTCTGCATCACTTTTGCAAGAGTGTGCGGTGGTATGGCCTGTATCTCATTTGTGATGGCGGCCTTCAATTTTTGCAAGGTCCTTGGGTTATTTCTGTAGACCCTAGTCTTTAAATATCTCCAGAGATAATAATCTAAGGGAGAAAAATCCGGAGACCTTGCGGGCCATTCAACGTCTCCAAATCTTGAGATTAACTCGCCTGGAAACGTTTGACGCAAAACTGCCATGCAGTTCCTCGTGGTATGGCAGGTAGCTCCGTCTTGTTGGAACCAGTGGTTTTCTAGACAAAGATCTCTTAATTTAGGAATAAGGAAATCGGTCAACATTTTTTCGTAGCGATCACCATTTACAGTGACCGTGTTTCCGGTGGAATCCTCGAAAAAGTACGGCCCTATGATCTGAGATGCAGTAAGACCACACCAAACAGTTACACGCTGACTATGCAACGGGACTTCGGTAATATTCAATGGATTTTCTGTGTGCCCAGAAACGACAATTTTGTTTGTTTACAGTTCCATTCAAGTGAAAATGGGCTTCGTCTGACATAATCAAAGTTGCTAGAAAATTGGTGGTGTCATTTACCTTCTGTTGGATCCATTGACAGAATTGTCGTCTTCGTGCGAAATCTCCATCGTTTAGTTGTTGCACTGTTTGAATTTTATATGGAAAGAGCATTAAATTTTGCTTGAATATACGGTGTGTTGTTCCATATCCAACTCCTAACAGCTGAGAAGCACGTCTGATGCTTATGTTAGGATTATCCTGTACAATTTCATGAGTTCTGTTAATGATCTCGTCTATCCTTGCTGTGCGCACTCTTCCAGTTGGTTTTCGTTTTCCAATGCTGCCAGTTAAGGAAAAATTTCTGACACACCGACGGATTACTTTCGTAGAAGGTGATTTTGACATCTGAAAATTTGTCTTGAAAGATCTTTGAGCTGAAACTACACTTCTTCCATGCTCATAATATTGCTGTTATGAAACGCAGCTGTTCCACAGTCCATGCAGTCATCTTGAAGGGTTAGTTTTAACTAACACTTTTATTTTGTTTTGTATCTTATCTTGTCTTGTATTGTCAAAACCTATACAATCCTGTACAAACTTGTAACTATCCTCTTTCGAATGATGCGTATGATTTTATAAAAGGACTTATACTTTAAGAGTTACAGGGGTTTCTTTTGGGTCCCATTTCTCTGGATCACCCTATATTATATATATATATATATATATATATATATAGATAGAGATATATAGATATACAGAGTATGATGAATGAAACCACGAAGGAAAGGAAACACAAAGGTGCTGAAGCGCTTTCGTCTAATGACATCCTCAGGAACACTGAAGTAAATAGAGTTCGAGACTATATATAGGTCACAAAAGAAAATATATATACAGGGTGTCCATAAAAGATTACCCTGATTAAAGCATGCTATAACTTTTAAATAAACACTCGCATTCAAACAGTTTTAATCATAAGTAGATAAACATATAAAGTTTTGATGCATAGTTAATGAACTTAATAAGCTTCCACATGTGCACCTATAGTCGCACGTAAAATGTCTAAACGGTATTCACACTCACGCCACACATTTTCCAACATTTGTAGGTTAACTGTTGCAATTGCATCCGTAATGCGTTCTCGCAATGTCCTGATATCTGGAACAACTGTTGCATAAACCAAATCTTTAACATGACCCCAGAGAAAGAAATCCAGCGGGGTAATGTCTGGTGATCTTGGGGGCCATGGGATTGGCCCGTCCCTGCCAATCCATCGATTTGAAAATGTTGCGTCGAGAGTTTCACGAACAACATGCGCCCAATGAGGGGGTGCGGTGCCCCATCTTGTTGGAAGATGACAGTTGGCTGCCTGTCCTGCAGCTGGGGGATGGCGTAATTGGTGAGCATATCCAGGTACACAGTTGCGGAAACAGTGTTCTCAGCGAAGAAGAAAGGACCAATTATGTGGTCATGCATTAGTCCACACCAGACATTGATCTTCGGACTGCCCCGAATATGCTCCCTTACGGCACGTGGGTTTTCTGATCCCCAAATACGCACATTGTGTCTGTTGACTCTACCACTAAGATGAAACGTAGCCTCGTCTGAAAAGCAGACACAACAAGAAGTCATTATCCTCGTCAATGCTGTTCAAAATGTCAATAGCGAATTGTTCACGTTTTGGACGGTCATCAGGCTTCAGTTCTTCAACAATTTGTACCTTGTAGGCGTGTAACTTCAAACGTTTGTGTAACACTTTGTGCACCGTAGACTCGGTATCTTTAGTTGGCATGAAGCTTGTCTCACCGATTTCCTTGGTGACCGTGTGAAAGCAGTTTGAATGTTTTCCACCGTCCCATCGGAAACTGATGGTCTACCACTGCTTTCCCTTTTCCACGTTTCCAGTTTCCAAGAATTTTTTCATCCACGACTTAATTAACTTCACATCAGGTGGATCTTTCCATACTTTGTTCTGAACCTTCGCTGAACACTGACAGGAGATTTTGTTTCTGCAAGCCACACAACACATTGTGCCTTCTCTGTCACAGACGCCATCTTAACTGAACAGCTACTACAGCGTTCCTAGCGGCGAATGCGGTAGACGCAACACACCAGCCCAGAAACTCTATGCGTGTACGAGATCACCTGTAAAAAGAAAACTGATGTAAGATTCGTCATTAAAACATGAGAGCATACTGTTTTCAGGGTAAACATTTATGGACACCCTGTATATATTTAAAATATAGAAATAAAAATTGTGGGAGGAGCATACAAATTTGTAAAGAAAACTACCAATTTTAGCACTTTGCCCTTGTCTAAATCCGTTCTGAACGAATTCAACAAAAGATCAAATGGATTGTTTAAACCAATTTTAAAAATAATGCCTGAATGATATATAGGTCACAAAAAAAAAATAAATAAAAAATTGTAAGAGGAGCATACAAATTTATAAGGAAGAACTACCAAAGTTTTAGCACCATTCTGTGTTTCCTTTCCTTCGTGGTTTTATTCATCATAAATATTTTTCACGTGTTACTTTCGTGAAATAATTTATTATATATATATATATATATATATATAAGGTCATCCCATAAGTAATGCGGCATTTAAAAAAAAATTTTTTTTCCATTTTTATCATTATTTTACGGATAGAAATCAAACAACTCTTTGAAGTTATTTATATTTAAATAAATATTTATTTAAATATAAATAACTTCAAAGAGTTGTTTGATTTCTATCCGTAAAATAATGATAAAAATGAAAAAAAAAAAAAATTAAAAAATGCCGCATTACTTATAGGATGACCTAATATATATATATAATCTATCAAATGTTCTGGGCGATAATTCCTCATTTCACGAAGATCAAGCTTGTTGCCCCGTCCTCCTAATATGATTATTATTATTATTATTACAGTTTATGCTCTTTTAGAGGTTTTTAATAATTTAACGAAGTTTTCAGTCCAATATATCTTAACATTTTAGTTTGATTATAAAGAGACTTCTCTTAACTGTGGAATGTCCTCGAGGCAATTAAATCGTAATTTCTGATTACGGAAGGTTCCCCAAATTACGAGTGATTATTACTTGAGGTTCACGTAATTAAAGTTGATGAACAATACGAGCTTAACCGAAGTAATTAAACCGCTTTGATTAGATTTAATAAATAAAGGAGTCAATTCATACTGGCTGCATAGAATTACGTTACAATGAATCTGTGAAATGCCCAGCAAAAAGTTCTAAAAGCCAAAGAATGTAATGTACAGTATATTACCTTTGAACTGTAATTGAATGGTGGAAGTACAGTAGTGCTGCAGGAGAATGTTGTCGTTTTTTCAACGAATTTACTTGACCCAGTCAAAACGGATGAGGTGTATTTCGTAGGTCAGTGTGTATAAATTATATAATATATATACACACAAATAAATTATTTCCCCTTTATATATTAGAAAATACTAATACAGAAATATGAAGATAAAATGGCAACGTTGCGACAAGAAAGAAATTGAAAAAGTTTTTGCAAAGTTTTTGACCTCGGAAATTTTTTTTTATTAGTGGCAGAAAACAAAATGAACTCCGAACTTTGCATCCAAACCAATAATCATGGCAGAGAGAGAGAGTTACAAGGAAAAGAAGTACCTCAAAAGGCCTTGCGGCCCATACCGAGGAGGTACCAATGGCAACGGGTGCCAGGGAAAATTTTGTCTTTCAACTATGCTAGCAGTAGTAGAAAACTGGATAGAAAAGTAGAAGGCTCTCTCCCCACCCTCCGCTCCCTCCCTGCCAGAGGCAGGTACGGAAAAAGGTTGAAGAAAATACCTTGATCCTGGAAAAGTAGCCAAGGAAATTTTACAGGAAAGTGGAGAATATATAAATAGCTCTATATTTAGCTTGCTCACAGAGACCGAGCAAGCGAACTCCTGCAGAGTTTTCTGAGGTTTTAATCTTAAACTATGAGTGTGTTCAGTACTTTGTCTAGCCTATTTTTAAACAGATTTACACTTTGACTGGAAACAACCTCTGAGGGAAGTTGATTCCAGATATTAACTATTTTATAGGAAAAGAAATTTCCGCAGACTGAGGTCCTAAATGTCTTTACACACTCAAATAGTGTGCAAGATTTCGTCTAACCTTTTCTTGAACTGATCCACAGAGGAACTGTTCACAACTTCCGAAGGTAACCTGTTCCATGTGTCACAGATCTTATACGTAACGTAATTCCCACACACACTAGTCCTAAACCGTTTCAAATCCAACTTCCAACCATTGTTGCGAGTTGGGTTATCATTTAAAGTAAACATACTTCTAAAATCGACATCGTTGAACCCTCGTAAGAGCTTGAAAACCTCGATCAGTTGACCGCGCAGCCTCCGAGTTTCAAGCGAAAACAAGTTCAGGGCGCGTAACCGTCGATTGTAGCCCATATGCCTAACGGAAGGGATCAATTTTGTGGCCCTCGCCTGCACTCGCTCCAGCCTCTCAATATCTTTCCTGAGGGTGGGCGACCAGAACTGCACAGCATACTCCAGGTACGGCCGAACAAGGGAATTGTACAGTGAGAGCACAATCTCCTTGTTCCGAAACTGAAATTGCCTCCTGATATAACCCAATAGTTTCTGGGCTTTCTTTTCCACCTCTACACACTGTTTCGTAAACTTAAGGTCGCTGCTAATTAGCACACCCAAGTCCTTTTCTAAATCAGTCACCTCGATATTACTGCCCAACATCGAGTAGTCCGACTTGGGATTGGCGTAGCCAATGTGCATCACTTTGCATTTACCCAAGTTAAACGGCATTTGCCATTTTTCGGACCACTCTCCTATCCTACCTAGGTCCGCACGCAGTTCCTCGATCGCTTCGGGCGTCCCAACATTGGCCCCAAGCTTGGTGTCATCAGCGAATTTGGCGATCCGACTGACGATGCCACCGTCGACATCATTTATGTAAATGGTAAACAACAGTGGCCCCAAAACGGAACCCTGAGGAACCCCACTAGTGACCGAGGCCCAACCCGAACTAGCCCCTTTAATTACCAACCTCTGCCGCCTATTCCTCAGCCAGTTTTCAATCCACCTACCTATTTCCCCACCGATACCCAGCGCGCGCACTTTCGCCATTAGCCGGCGGTGAGGTACCTTATCAAAGGCTTTCTGAAAGTCGAGATAAAGTATATCAATCGCCCTACTCTTATCGTACTCACTCAACATGACGTGGAAAAACTCGAGCAAGTTGGTGAGACACGACCTATGCCGTCTAAACCCATGTTGGGAGTCCCCAAGCAGCTTGTAGGAATCCAAATGGTCAACGATTCTATCAGCTATTATCCTTTCTTATAATTTACCTACAACTGAAGTGAGACTAATAGGACGATAGTTCCCTGGACTTTCGTGATCCCCTTTCTTAAAGATAGGGGTCACGTTGGCCTCCCTCCAGTCACCAGGCACCTGGCCCATCACCAACGATTTGTTGAAGACTGTAGCCAGGTGGGGAGCCACCTGGTCGCGCACTTCTCGCAAAACACTGGGGAGAAACTGGTCTGGCCCAGGAGCCTTAAACGCGCTCAGTTTGTCTATTCTATGAGCAACGACTGTCGCGGTACATCTAACACTATCCAGGCCAGCACCTTCGTGCCTCACAGCTGGCTCGGGGATGACGCGGGTATCCTCAACTGATGAACACTCCCGCAAAGTACTCATTAAGCACATTAGCGATGTCCGCGTCAGAGGTCCGCAGAACGCCGCTTCCGTCCTTTAAAGGACCTATCATGCTTCTAATGGGCTTTCTACTATTAACATAACTGAAGAACTCCTTAGGGTTCCGCTTGCAGAGGCTTGCCACCCGTAGTTCTTCGTTACGTTTCGCTAGCCTAACCTTCGCCTTCACTTCCCTACACAGGCGGACATACGCTTCAGTGTTCTCGTGGGAACGATTGGCCTTCGCCCTCCTATACGCTACTTTCCTATTTCGGATAGCCGAAGCGATGCCACGATTGAACCACTTAGGCTGCGTTGAAGTAGGGGTGACCGGTTTTGAGGGTATGGCAGCAGACTGCAGCACCATAAACTCATCCCGGAATGCACTCCACACTCCCGTCAACATCGCCGCCAACCTCTAACCCCATCTCTGCTACGCTATCCCTGAGGCTAACAAAGTTTGCCCGCCGGAGATCGAGCTTACTGCCTCTCGAGTTACTACGCTTCACCCGAGGGACGCACACACGGAACCTAATAAGACCGTGATCACTCCCGCCCAACGATTCGTCAACGGTGAGGCCAGTGACGAGGTTGTCTTCGGTCGTGAATACTAAGTCTAGAACGCTTTCGCCTCGTGTAGGCTCGTTGACCCACTGAGTGAGGAAGTTCTCATCAGCAAAGTCAACTAGCCTCCTCCCTTCAGCATCGGCAGTCCTGTTTTCCCACTTTATGCCCCGACAGTTGAAGTCTCCTAAAACTACACACACCCTATCCCCTAGCAGGCTACTGAGTTCGGTGTACAGGGCTGTATCGTCCTCGAGGAGGAGATGCGGAGGTCTGTACACCAAGATTAACCTATAGTTCGTCCCTCCCACGTTCAGATCGACGCCAAGCAGCTCCCGTTCCGACCGGAACTGGCAGTCAACCGGACTCAACGTATCTCTGACGTATATTAGTACCCCACCCCCCTCCCCCACGGGTGCGGTCTTTGCGAAACATTCTATACCCGGGAATTTCGAACTCCCCAACGTAGTCCCTACGATCAGTATGAATCCAGGACTCGGTGATAGCAACGATATCCTGGTATTCTGATGCTAAGAGCGCCCGTAGCTCGCAAAACTTGTTCCTAATTGACCTAGCATTAAAAAGCATTGCACGGAGGGAGCCTTCCCTATTCTGACCGCCCCCTAGCACAACCCGTTTCCCGAACAGCCAGGGCTGTCGGGAGTTGAAGAGCCCCTCACTAACGAGGAGAGAGAGAGAGAGAGAGAGAGAGAGAGAGAGAGAGTTACAAGGAGTTACAAGGAAAAGAAGTACCTCAAAAGGCCTTGCGGCCCATACCGAGGAGGTACCAATGGCAACGGGTGTCAGGGAAAATTTTGTCTTTCAACTATGCTAGCAGTAGTAGAAAACTGGATAGAAAAGTAGAAGGCTCTCTCCCCACCCTCCGCTCCCTCCCTGCCAGAGGCAGGTACGGAAAAAGGTTGAAGAAAATACCTTGACCCTGGAAAAGTAGCCAAGGAAATTTTACAGGAAAGTGGAGAATATATAAATAGCTCTATATTTAGCTTGCTCACAGAGACCGAGCAAGCGAACTCCTGCAGAGTTTTCTGAGGTTTTAATCTTAAACTATGAGTGTGTTCAGTACTTTGTCTAGCCTATTTTTAAAACAGATTTACACTTTGACTGGAAACAACCTCTGAGGGAAGTTGATTCCAGATATTAACTATTTTATAGGAAGAGAGAGAGAGAGAGAGAGGGTTAATGCACTGCACAAGTCTTCTCTAAGACTGAACAAAATACAGCAATATAGGCGTGAAAGGGTTAGAATTAGAACCCTTAAAATTTAGATAATTTAGCGAAAATGGTTAAAAGTGGAGCATTTTTTTGTTGGTCAATTCGGATCAGTGTTGGGCACTAAAGCGTTAATCCGATAACAATTAATTAACGAAGTTAACTTTTTTTAACGGACTATTAACGGAAGTTAATTTCCATTTATCGTTATCGGACCAGTTAACTTTCGGTAACTCGATATTTAGTCTGTTAAAGTCCGTTAACACGTTAACTGCGAGGAGTCATTCACGGAAGATCACCGCTCCGCGAATGAATTCAAACCGCCATAACTTCAGTCTGCTTCCAGATCTCGCAAGGGGAGGTTGGGGAGGCCCAAGAGGTCAAGACTGGCAGTTGGGCCTAACTTTGAGAAGTTGGTCTTTCTGAAGGGCAACCAGCACATTGTGTCATAGTCTTTAATAAATGTGCCTAAAATTTAATTTTACCTTTCAGTTCCCGCCATAATAATTCTCTGGTAAATTAAAATTTAGTTAATGGTTAGTGGTTACAAGGATTTCAAAACATGTAATCAGTACATTTTTTATTAAAAATAAAAAAAAAAGTTAAGCAAAAAAGTTGCAAAACTTGATAAAAATAGTTAAATACCTATTTATTGTTAGATTTTGCATAAATAAACATTTTCTATGGGTTTTAAAGCTTTTTTCCTTGATTTTTTTAAATGTTAGTAAAGAAATAGTTAACGATAATCCGTTAACGATAACTTCCGTTAACTTTGTAGTAAAATTATCGGATTATCGTTATCGGAGTTAACTTTTTGGTTAACGGTGCCCACCACTGATTCGGATGCTGATTCGTATCAACTTTTTTTTTTTTTTTAATTTGAAACAAAATTCCCCTCGGTTTTTTCTTTTGAAAGTCGTGCACGTACGAATCAATGTAAAAACAGTGCCAATGACTGTTTCCAGAGAGGGGTTCTGTGGATAGTGTAATATTCCTACCGAATAAATATTTAAAAAATATAAACTATAATATAGATACATATACAAATCATTTCTTTCCCGCTTGTTTACTTTCAGCCTCGTTCTCATTTTCCTTTCTCTACACACCAATTACAATTAAGATAATTTAATTAATGTGTAGCCATATTTTTTGGGGGTAATGTCAAGGTATTTAATATTAATTCTTGAATATATTTATATATATATGAATACATAAATGTAGGAGTCCCCCCTTATATGTCCAGGTTTTTTATTGTTCCGTACAACATTCAATCAGGGCCGTAACTAGGGTTTAGAAATTAGTGAGGTCCAGATTTTTTTCGAGCGCGGCGGGACGAGCAAAATTCAGACCAAAATGACATCTACAAACACAACCCAAGCTATACACTAAACACAAAACACAAAACGCTCGACGCTCCCTCTTTTCAAAAGAAAAGCCGTAATATGCGTTTCATACACGGAGAATGGTTCAGTCTTTTTTTTTTTTTTTTTTTTAGGAAATAATTACCGAGGTCCGGACCTCGGTGACCTCATAGGTAGTTACGGACATGCGATTCAATATCAAGAGCCGAAAGTATTTTGTATTCAATTTTAGGCATTTTTATGTCCCTTTCAGAGTACTATAAATAATCTGTTCTACATTATTTAAAATAAAATGATCATATTACTTCAATCTGCCAGTAAAGTATAAAATTTGCTTAAAAATGGCAGCAGCTCTCTGATGTGTGTATAGGAAGTCATTTAGTGATCTATCTGTATATTTCTTCTTGCATCCCTAAGACGTTTCTTGTACATAATAAATAGAACAGTAAGTGAATAAGTGTATTTTAATTTATTATTAGGGTATATTTGGAGAAAATACACGAGTGCACTAAATTTACAAGCAATACATATTTTTAAATAACCCCAAGCACGCGCAAGCATGTAATATATACTATCTATGGACGTTTTCCAGTTTATGTACCGTTTTCTACAGTACATTACATACAGCATAGTAAACATTTTTAGATTGAAATTATTTATTCAAGGACCATTCGGAAATGCATTTTAACATTTGTGCAGCTTGTTTTGTCGTTTAAAGACGTTCCAGGTGCTCTCTATCTGCTGAGTGTGGGCACCGGTCGCTGGATCGACAAAATTTTCACTGATTTATAGTGTAGTGACGAAAGTTATAATGTGGGATTTTATCAATTTGATCGTAAGATTTCCACATATCACTAATAATAGTAGATCCAGGCAGAATGTTGGCTTTTATGCAACTTTCTAGTGTTTCTTTGCTTCTGTTAGGCACAGCATAGAGTAAAACAGAAGGTTAGGTTAGGACAGGTTATCAAGAACTTACCTCTCTTAAAAAGTTATAATCGACGGCGGTTGTATGACCAATCAAAAATAAATTATATGAAAAACGGTACACAAACTGGAAAAGGTCCCTATCTATAAGCGAAACAAATTTCAGCATGAGGCGAACCGCTTCGAAACCTCCGTGCTTTGCAGTCGCATTCATAATTCAGCGATGGAAGATGATTTTAAAACCCTTCCGAATAAAAGCGAACCAGTGAAAACCAAGTCTTTACTACTGCGTCTGTGACGATTCTCAGATTATGAATATGAAGCCTCTTTACGCCTCCGATGACGTCATTTCAGGAAACGATGATGATGATAATAATAATAATTGGGGTTGTTTAACTTCCTTGTAACGTAATTTTATTTAATTCATATTCTAAACCTGTGCTGTTGTGCAATATAGAAGTTGAACTCAACCGAAGAACTGTAATTAGTAAAACTCTCTGTGGGAACTGTCAACCTAAATTTAATCAATTGGTTGTCAAGAATATAAAACTTTTCTACCTCCGGCTGCGAAATGTCTTTAGTGATTGAGGACCTGATAATTTTATTGGAGGAAAAAAAAATCGTGTGACGAACGCAACTTACAACTTTACGTCGAATCCGAACTACGTGTCGCTACATCATCTGAACAAAGATATAGAAATCGGTCACCCATCTAACTAATGAACAGATACAATGTTGCTTAACTTTGCTCATCTAACGATAAGCGGCGTTGTAACATGGCCACACCATAGCCCAGAAAAATTAGGACTAAAAAAAAAAACATGTACAGACACACACACACACACACACACACACACACACACGAATTGTGTGTTCGTGTGTGTACAAAGAGAGTAAGGGAAGGGAAAGAAATTCTTGTATATGTCAGGGCTGTCCAACCAGCGGCTCCCTGCATGGCTTTATACGCTCCCAGTCTTACCCTTCTTTGATGAGAACTTGTGTCCGCAGTGCTTCCCCTAAAAAACAATTTAAAGTGAACATTCTTTGTTTTGCAGTTTGGAAGCAAAGTTCTCGTATTTATTTATTTGGAAGTCCATTATATGAATTTAATGTTAGCCCTACGTTCGAGAGGTCCTTTAATACGAAGAACGTACGCTTATTTTATGTCGTACGTTTGACAAGTCTTTTTTTTCACGACTGAATCTGTTGCTATAAAGCTTTTTAAAAGATTATTATAAACATAACCTTCATCATAGCTGGAGACAAATGTTTCAACATTACAATAACATTTTAATGTTTACCATGCAATTATTACCCCCCCATAATAAATGCAAAAAACTTCTTTTTTTCTACGTGAAGGTCAAAATATGAAAATAAAAACCCACTCTAATAGACAGAGTTTATTTCCACGACAGTTTCGACGCCCACTGGCATCCTCCTCGGGTGGATACAGAAACACGAATGAACGAAAACAAGAGGGAATTTCTTAACGGTCGGTCCCTGGACTGTTTTTCCTTCTTGTTTTGGTTCATTCGTGTTTCTGTATCCACCCGAGGAGGATGCCAGTGGGCGTCGAAACTGTCGTGGAAATAAACTCTGTCTATTAGAGTGGGTTTTTATTTTCATATTACCCCCCCTTTTCCAAGGTGAGGGTATCTCTTAAAATACAGTTCTACCCTTCTTCCCGACACTCAGTTTTTTTTAAATTAGACACCTGGATTATATACCAGAAAATTAAAAAAAAAATTATTAAAAACAAAATTACGTATACATAAAATTAGGAGAACCTTGAAAAACAAAAGGAAATTGGGTAATTATACACTCCTTCGTGGATTCCCTTTCCCCATCCCCCTCACCGTCTCCTTGCTCTCACCTGCAGTGGAAGCAATTACTGAAACGATCCTGAGTTTCGAATTAGGAAGAGTATTTTGGAAAGGAAACGAAGCTCAAATCTTCGGAAAGAAAATTTCGCTCTAAAATTCAACCAATATAAAAAACTTAAAGGTTTACAAAAAGGCTTTAAAGGAAGTAAACCACCACCAAACAAAATTAAAACCAAGGATTAGTTTCATTTATACGCTATAAAAAGAAAGTTGAGTATGTACGCCTTATCGATATTACTGGATAGTTCTTATATATGCCTATGTTCTATATAATTATGAAATTGTACCATAATCACACACACACACACACACACACACACACACGAGCATATATATATATATAATATATCCCCCAACTGTGGCCACCTTATCGTGGTGGGTGGGCTCTCGTGTTGACCCAGTGGGCTACGTCGGCGGGGGCTTAGCCTCCGGAAGGGTCACCCATGCCGGACAGGCTACTGGGGAGACCGGGCTAAGTGCCACTAAAGTCAGTCTTTGGCTCCCAGTACGGGTCTCCAGTGTTGTCCTCCGAAGGTGACGCCCTTAGGGCGTCACTGTGTTGGATGGTTGGGTGTCCGGGCCGGTAGGATTGGGGGACTGGGGTTTTTACGCTGTTTTGGGGCAAACTTTCGCATCACGGGGCCCCGTTTTTAAACCGACGGTGTCCCCCTGGGAACGAGGTACCCCACCCCAGGCGGTTTGCGCTCGGCCTCCCTTTCTCACCGGTAGGCAGTTTCTCGCGGCCCCTGGGTCTGTTTTTCTCAATCTATTAACGTATGGATACTTCTACTTGCCCTAGAACTCGGGGTGGTGGGCGACCAGACCCCCGAGTCCTCTACCACTGGAAGACCACGTCGTAAGGGGGTCGCCCCTCCTCTGGCTACGGAACATTTACATTCTCCTCCCTCGTCACCGACCGCAATCTGTACCTTGACCATGCCTTTGGACACACCACCTCTAGAGCAGGGGTCCCACCCCAGCTTCCCCCAGCTACGGGCAAGACAACAGGGTCCATGGAAGACTCGCCCCGTAAACCAGGCTTCTCTCGCTCTTCGTAGGCCCCTATCACCCGTCATCGACCCGCCTCTCCATGGAGAGAGCCCGTGATGGACGGGGAAGTTGGCGCCCACGTCCGTCCTATCGACCACTAGATGTCCCAGTCCACTTCGAACCAACAGCTTCCCTATCCCTACCCAGTATTCACAAATTTTTAGTTATTCGCCCTACTTCTGGGTCCCTACCGTCCAACTCTGAAAAGACATTTCAGGCGATCCGCACGCGCAGCAACTCTAGCCGTTATAACGTCCGACCACAGAAGGACGGTTCTCTCCTTATAAAATCACGAACAGCGGCAGAAACGAATGCCCTACTCTCCCTCACAGACATAAGTCCTCGGATGCTCGGTGACCGTTTCCCCTCGCCTGAACCAGAGTCAGGGCACTATCTTCACTATTCGTTTATTGATGATACCCGAGAACGAGTTATTAGAAGATCTCACACCCCAGGGTGTCATTAAGGTTCATCGATTCACGATTCGTCAAGAAGGTACCTCCTCCCCCACCCCGCGCCTCCTCCTCACGTTCAACACCCTAGTCCCTCCCGATCGTGTTGTGTGGGGCGTGGGAGACCGCGCGTCATGCGAGTTCTCGGTCCGCCCATATATTCCAGACCCGACCCGTTGCTTTAAGTGCAATAAGTTTGGGCGCGTCAGTTCAGTATGCCGACAGCCACAACAACTGTGTGTACGTTGCACGGATATCGCCCACCCTGAACGATGTCCCAACTTGCCTAAGTGCTCAAACTGCGCCGGCACACATCCTTCTTCGTCTTGGGAATATATCTTTTTTAAGTTTGAGAAGGAGGTCCGGGCCCTGGGGGTGGCGGACTTCATCAGCCTCCGAGAGGCTCGAGACAGGGTGCGGAGTCGGAAGGTGAGGCCGGGGGTCTCTTATGCTACAGTCCTCGGCTCAGTTCCCTCGACTCGCCGTCCGGATCCGCCACTCAAACCCCATCGACTACTAATCCCCCTTCCCGATCTGGCCCCACGCCGGACCCGGCAGCCGTCTGTCCCCCTACCATGCCTACCCACCATGAATCTCCAAAGCTACACACTTCCCAGACCTCTGGAATCGGGACTCTCAGTTCCCGTCTCCCAGGAACCCCGCTCTCACCGCACTCTGAGAAAACACCCAAACCTAGCGCCCAGGGTAAATCAACGAGGCGGAGACGCCGGAGTGAGTCTCCAAACTCGCCGACCATCCAACAAGTCTCTCTCTCTCTCCTCCTAAATCTAAAAGGAGAACTCGAGCAACTACACCCCCTAGGGCGAGACACGGGGCAGATCACCCCACATCCGAGGATCCAGTGGACGCGGCACTGGCACGCCTACATGGTATGACCAGAGTACCCTCGGCCGCACCCTCGAGCCTCATCGATCTACCATTACCCCGTGGTGCCATCTCCTCCACTCCACCACGGGAACACCCTGGCTCATCCCCTTGTACCCCACTGACCCGGCCCCTCTCATACCTCCGGCTCTTCCCTCATCGGCCACCCAGACTTTGTCCTCTCCCCCACCCGCCCGGTTTTACTGGTACCCCTGTCGTCACCCCGGGTGTCCCTGGAAACCACATACAAACAGGGAGGTGCCAATTTGGACAACGGAACCCTCCCCCGCTGCCTGACCACTGAACCCTGCCTGGAGACTCCTCACCCTCTGAGCTCGCATCGGTCCCCAGGCTGCCGCGATCCACGTCTTCGGTCCCGTTCGGTCGACTCGGCCCCACAGTCCCCGAAGGGTTTGACAGGTCAACCGATTCCCTCCTTGGTGAACGACAGGTGACCCGACAGGCCCCCGACTTATCCCCCGCATCATGGACCTAGATCTCCATTCACAATCTAACTCCCTAGCACCTTCACCCTCCACTTCTCCCTCGTCCAACAATGAACCCTCCGAAAGCGACGATCCTACAATGGAACTGTAGGGAAATCTTCGCAAATTACGAAGGCCTAAATTCCCTGATTGCCTCTGCTCGTCCGGTATGTTTCTCTCTCCAGGAGCTAATCCTGGGGACCAGACCGATGCCCTCCCCGACCGGATATTCTAGCATTACCTCTCCGTGTCCTACCTGCACACGAAGGGGGGCTGCCATCCTCGTCCACCGTACAGTCCCCTTTCACAGCCTCCCTATTAGATCCCCGTTACATGTGGTTGCTGCCAGTATTTTCCTGGACAAACAATACACAGTCTGCTCGATCTACCTCCCTCCCTCACTCCCAAGTTTCCCGCGATGACCTGGTTGAGGTTGTTCAACAACTCCCCAGGCCCTTCCTACTCTTTGGTGATTTCAAAAGTCGCCACCCCTTGCGGGGTGATACGACCTCCACTTTTGTGGCTCCGACCTTGATTACCCTCATGGCTGAACACACCTTTGAGTGCCTGAACGACAGCTCTCCCACCCACTACCACGCCACCAGATGCACCCCGTCCTGTATAGATCTATCTTTCATCTCGACGGACGGCCTCCTGGACTTCACCTGGCAAGTGCTTCGGGATGACCACGGCAGTGACCACTTCCTGTTTGCCTCTCACTAAATCGGTACAAGACCGTTCGAGTACCGGAGAAGTGGATAACGGCCAGAGCTAATTGGCCACTTTTCCGGGACAACACTTCCACATGTACGACGGCCCACTTTCCATCCTCCGATGAATGCATTGCGTACTTTGAGGCGACTGTTGTCGCAGCAGCAAGCACCAGCATTCCACGATCTTCTGCCTACCCCCGAGCCCGACGTGACCCTGGTGGAACCCAGAGTGCGCGGTGGCTACTCGAGCCAAGAAGAGGGCTACCCGACGATTTTACCGTACGCGAACCCCTGCCCATCACATCGAGATGCAGCGGGCCAGAGCCGTTCCTCGCCGTGCGATGAAGAAAGCGCGCCGAGCTTCCTGGCGTACTTTTGTATCAGGTATCACCTCCTCTACACCATCCGTTACCATCTGGAAGAAGGTGCGGAGTGTCGAGACTACATGCCCCATCCAGACCCCCGGTCCTCCGATCTAATGACTGGCTTCTCTACGACCCTAGGTCGGTGGCGAATCTTCTCGCATCTACCTTCGCTGCCGTCTCCTTTACAGACAGCCCCCACGCGCTGGCCCCTAACAAGAGCTGCTCACCATCCCTCAACTCCTACAATCGGCTGTTCACCATGCGAGAGCTACAGGCGGCACTGGCCTCTAGACGGTCTCCTTCCTCTGGCCCGAACGGCATCCCCTACTGTATGATCCAACATATCCATCCTTCTATGCAACTGTTCCTACTCGATCTCTACAACCGAATATGGATTGAGGGCACTTTCCCCTCGGTGGAAAGAGGCCCACGCAATACCAATCCATAAACCAGGCAAAGACCCCCTTGACCCCACTAATTATAGACTAATCGCATTAACATGCTGTGCCTGTAAAATCTTTGAGAATGATCGCCGCGCGACTCTCCTTTCTCCTTGAAAACAATGACTCTCTCCCGGCTACCCAGTCTGGCTTTAGACAGTTTCGCTCCACTACAGACGCTCCTGCTCCTCAGCAGAGATATTCAGAACGCCTTCAATAGGGGACAGTTTGTCCTGTCCACTTTCTTCGACATCCAGAAGGCCTACGACACCACCCATCAACGTATAATCTTCAGTGAGCTCCAAAATATGGGTTTCGTCGGAGCCTTGCCGACCTTCATCAGGGGCTTCCTCTCCTCCAGGACCTTTCACGTACGGGTGGGCTCGGTCCTCTCTGACACCTTTGAGCGAGAGGACGGGGTCCCACAGGGAAGCATCCTCAGTGTCATATGCTTTTATTAGTCATGAACACAGTAGCACAATCCCTTCCACCCACCGTCCGTTCCTCCATCTACGCAGACGACCTTGCGATATGGTTCGCGGGGCGGGAACTGCCCGTTGTCCAACGACAAATTCAGCTCGCCATCCATCGGGTGGAGAGGTGGGCGACGTCAGTTGGTTTCCGCCTGTCCACCTCTAAAACCAAAAGCATGGTCTTCAGCAGAAGATCCACAGCCATACATGCCCCCTCGGTCACGCTATACGGCGAGCCCCTCGAAGTGGTGCCCACCGAGCGGTTTCTGGGCATGACCTTCGATCGACGGCTCAACTGGGTTCCCCACCTCAGGTACCTGAAACACACGTAGAGGCTGCCCTCGTCACTTCTGTGCGCGGCAATTTTAGAACCTCCACCCCAGGGTCAGAGCTGGCACTTTACGGAAGCGGTCCGCTCTTTCCTGGATCTTTTCAACATGCCCCCTCCCTCAGTCACCCCATCTCATATCATATCCATCCTCTCTGGCTCCTCACCCCAATCAAGTTTTGCAGCGACTTGTGTGCCCTGCCGAAAGCTACCACGACCGCTTCAGTATATATGTCGCTCTTCCAGGAACACGTAGCCCGACACCTGAATACTGTCCCCATCTATACGGATGGTTTCCGATCAGAGGTTGGTGCGGCTGCCTCAGCGGTGATGGTGACCCAACTGCTCTCTAGAGCCGTTCCCCTTCCCCGTGAGGCCTCTGTCTTCTCAGCAGAACTCTTCGCTATTCTGGAAGCCCTCGACATCATAAGCACCCACTCCGCCAACTCCTATGTCATCTACTCAGATTCCCAAAGCGCACTGCTCTCCCTTGAAAAATTTAACCCCCTTCACCCACTTGTCCGCACCATCCAACAAACCTTCCACTCCTTAACGGCATCCCAACATGTGATTAAAGATGTTTGGGGGCATGCAAACGAACAAATAATTTCAGCGGAAAAAACCTCAATTTGGCTACTGGGCTTCCTCGTTCCATAGGTCCCGTCATAAAGAGGTGGTTTCAGCCCGTCTCCGCCTAGGGCACATACGAAGCACACACGGTCACCTTATGGCTAAATTGCCAGCCCCGCTCTGCCCCACCTGCCATACCCCCATCACCGTCGTCCATCTCCTGGTCGAATGCCCGAATCTGTCTGGCCTCCGCCACAGCTGTTTCCCCTACCTGTCCCGCATCCCTACGTCCGTACGTCTCCAGTCCATACTCGCCGAAGGCCCTCACTTCTCAGCGGAAGCGATTTTTTCATACCTCACCCACTCCCAACTACTACACCGCATCTAAATTCATACCCCCCTCCCACATATTCAATAACTGAACCTTCTCGTTCCCTCAATTTAATACCCCCACCCCAGCGACATTACCCACCCTTTGTCTCGCAGAGATGTGTACCACTCTAGGTACGAATTGGCGGTTAAGCAACTAAGTAAAAAAAAAATATATATATATATAACTTATAAATTAAATATAAAAACTGGTGTATTGTGTGAATTCTATTTGACGTCATGAAATATGTAAAAAACTTATGTCTGTTCGTTATACACATCTAAACGACAGGTTATCTGTGTCAAATTTAGTATACACGTTAGGGGAGAACCGGGAAAGGTTTTTCAGTAACACACGCCCCTCCCAGTTTTCCCCTAGGTTGTGTTTCAGGGTTGTTTTGCTGCGCAAAGCGCAGCGGGCATTCTAGTATATATATATATATAATATATATATATATATATATATATATATATATATATATATAATATATATAATCATTAGCCGTTATAATATCTTTGTAGCTTGTTGCTCTATTGCTTATGCAATGAGGTAGGTAGAATAAGTCTTGCATTCTTGTTAAGCAAAATTTAGACCAAAAAGTTAATCAAAAGAAGTAAATAAGAACGCGAGTTCTATACTCTGCGTATAGGCCTCTGCCATACAATTCATTCATCCTTTTAGAGAATAATGTAAATTAAATAATTAATCGGTATACCTTTCATTGTGAATATCCTACTAATATCTTTCACTATCTAATTGATATTCGACGAATTAGTGGTGAAAGATATACTTTTCAACAAGATGGAACCCTGCTCACAGAGCACGCCAAACTGTTACATTCCTTGAGAACGAAACACCAGATTTTATCAAACCCAATATGTGTCCGGCTAGTAGCCCCGATCTTTCACCACTAGATTATGGTGTTTGGGAAGCCCTGAAGTCCAAAGTTTACATCCCTGGTACCAATATAAGAGACATAAATGAACTACGCGAAAGAATTCTGCTCGGCTGGGAGAAGGTGTCTCAACGATATATAAACAGGTGTATTGATCAGTGGCGTCCACGTTTGGAGGCCTGCGTTGAGCAGGAAGGGGGGAACACATCTGGCAACTTCTCAATTAAGACGAACTATATGCTAAGGTAAGCATCTATGAAGTTTGGGAGCTCTAGTCCCCTTACTTTTTTTAATATAACAGTTTACCTCTAAGGGGTCACTTTTTTTACCCACCCTGTATATAATATAATATGGAGCATAAGAAAAATAAAAGTTAACAGTAGTAGTTCTCCCGCAGAACACTGCAAATGATTCAAATGATTTGTTCAACAATGTAAATAATGTAATCATGATAGCGACTGTAACAGTTGAAAATACACATTTTAGTAAAAACAGACATCAGAGACAAATGTTTTAGAGTGAACGTAAATAATTTTAAAATAGCAGTTGTAGGTTGTATTTTCTAAAAGTGACATCCTGATGAAAAAAATTCCTTTAATTCCAAGTTTTGCGCCAGAGTTAATTCACTTTTCTTTATTTTTTGTATTTTTTACTCCTAAATTTGGTGTGTATAAAGTTTTTCTTAAATTTTTTTACTTATATATATATATATATATATATATATATATATATATATATATATATATATTATATATGGTGGTCCAAAAGTCAGTACACATACGGGAAATTTATTTGCATTAATACCGTTATCTATGTTCCAAATGAGACGTGGATGGGAAATTAATGAAAGATGAGCGAGTGAAGTTGGTCTTCAGTACGCAAGCGAAGAAAGCACGTACCGAAGTGTCGCAAACCAATTTAATCAGAAAAGCCAAGAAAAAAAGTTTTTTTCAACTGTTAAAAAAAGCAATTTAAAGCACCGGGAGCGTTCTTGACCGACCACGTACTGGTCGACCAAAAACCTCTACGGATGATGTGACTGCAACATTGGTACCGAGTAATTTGTATAACAGCCTGAAGTGGTCACCCCGAAAGTTATCTAGAAAGACGGCCGTGTCGAGGACATCTTGTCAGCGAATTCTAAATGCAAATAATCACTTCCATCCCTCCGAGATATGCCTGACACAAGAACTGCATAACGACGATACAGACCACTGTGAGTGGGTGACAAGCCAATATAACATTACCCGTCATATTATCATTAGTGAGGCAATGTTTTATCTTAGCGGGCACGTCAAGAGAAATAATGCTCGCTGCTGGCCAGCTGAAAACCCTTACTCGACCGACGGCAGTCGTGTTCAGAATGCTTTACGAGTTTATGGTATGGTTTTGTATGTTACGTGATACTTTAACTTGGCTTATTTTCATGGAGTGTATATGCAAAATATGCCTTCAAATGCTTCTAACAGTCGTTGAACCTTTCATTTACAACATTTCGATGAATCAACGAAGGATGCTCTTCTTTCAGCAGGACGGCGCTCAGTATTATGACTGCAAAATGTTTGAGTGCAAATCAATTGCAATGCATGATCAATATTGCAAAGGGGGGTGCGGGGTTGGCATCTGTGGGGGGATATGCAAGGAAGGGGGATGGGGTTTAGCCCCCAAGTTGCATGAAGGGGGAGAGGGGGTTTGAAGGAAGGCCCAGGAGAATGACCTCCCCGCCCCCCTAAAAAGAGGGTACCATAACCTCACCTAGGAAGGTAACCTAAGAGAAAGAAGAGAGCTCATCTTTTCGCTGTCATGTCTCGTCGCACGGTCGCATACTGACGTTCTTGACCTTCTCAATTGGCTTAGTCTTAATCAGCCAGTTGGCTTAGAAGGCGTAATTGGCTTAGGAGGCTTAATCAGCCAGTTGGCTTGTTTAGAAGGCACTTATATATATATACACAGGGCTGGATCTAGAAGTTGCGAGGCCCTAGGCAGATCTAGAAATTGCGAGGCCCTAGGCCTATATATATATATATATATACCTTCAACTGCAAAGAACACGCAGTATAAATAACGTAAAGAAACGACGCTTGTATAGGAGATATTCCGCGCAAGACGAGAGAGAGAGAACGGAACAAATGAAAAAATGAGGTAACCACCTGGGAATCGAACCCGGGATCTTCCGATTGCCGGTCAGACGCGATACCATTACACCATGGACCTCACCCTTCCAAATGCCGTAATTCTTCTACATACTCGCAGAAACCAATGCCCCAAGGGGGCACCTCCCGCATGCCGTAACATTATATACCTTCAACTGCAAAGAACACGCAGTATAAATAACGTAAAGAAACGACGCTTGTATAGGAGATATTCCGCGCAAGACGAGGTCCATGGTGTAATGGTATCGCGTCTGACCGGCAATCGGAAGATCCCGGGTTCGATTCCCAGGTGGTTACCTCATTTTTTCATTTGTTCCGTTCTCTCTCTCTCGTCTTGCGCGGAATATCTCCTATACAAGCGTCGTTTCTTTACGTTATTTATACTGCGTGTTCTTTGCAGTTGAAGGTATATAATGTTACGGCATGCGGGAGGTGCCCCCTTGGGGCATTGGTTTCTGCGAGTATGTAGAAGAATTACGGCATTTGGAAGGGTGAGGTCCATGGTGTAATGGTATCGCGTCTGACCGGCAATCGGAAGATCCCGGGTTCGATTCCCAGGTGGTTACCTCATTTTTTCATTTGTTCCGTTCTCTCTCTCTCGTCTTGCGCGGAATATCTCCTATACAAGCGTCGTTTCTTTACGTTATTTATACTGCGTGTTCTTTGCAGTTGAAGGTATATAATGTTACGGCATGCGGGAGGTGCCCCCTTGGGGCATTGGTTTCTGCGAGTATGTAGAAGAATTACGGCATTTGGAAGGATGAGGTCCATGGTGTAATGGTATCGCGTCTGACCGGCAATCGGAAGATCCCGGGTTCGATTCCCAGGTGGTTACCTCATTTTTTCATTTGTTCCGTTCTCTCTCTCTCGTCTTGCGCGGAATATCTCCTATACAAGCGTCGTTTCTTTACGTTATTTATACTGCGTGTTCTTTGCAGTTGAAGGTATATAATGTTACGGCATGCGGGAGGTGCCTCCTTGGGGCATTGGTTTCTGCGAGTATGTAGAAGAATTACGGCATTTGGAAGGGTGAGGTCCATGGTGTAATGGTATCGCGTCTGACCGGCAATCGGAAGATCCCGGGTTCGATTCCCAGGTGGTTACCTCATTTTTTCATTTGTTCCGTTCTCTCTCTCTCGTCTTGCGCGGAATATCTCCTATACAAGCGTCGTTTCTTTACGATATATATATATATATATATATATATATATATATATGAAAATATGGACTTAATTATCAGTACTATACCAGCAATATTAGAATCCCGCATAGACAGAACTATGCCAGCACTTAAAAATTAAACCAAACCAAAATAATCACGCATGGAAATTGTATAAGAAATATAAATAAACCATACAAATAAGTATAAATTATAATATGAATCAAGATTTGTATCGAAAATATAAGACAATGATTTCTAAGATTTATATAATATTATAGGTAATGACTTTCCATAGTATACAAACGTTTTTCATATGTGATGTATAAGAGATGTTGACATTTCATTTTTTATAATAGTGAGCGATCGACTTATCAGGCTAAATATTAATGCTTTAATATTTGGTTCAGATGCTGCTTGAATATTACAGCAATGCTTTTCTACTTTTCTTCAGCTAAACTCTTCAAATTAATTGAGAATAATCTAATGAATTTGTTATATCGTTTTCTATTGATAACATAGCTAATGATTGCAATCTCGCTTGAGACATGGTGGAACGCAAATATGTTTTAATAAGTTTGAGACGCGAGAAACTTCTTTCAGCCGAAGCAACAGTAACTGGGATGGTTAATACTATTCGAAGTGCAACATAAACATTAGGATAAATCTCACTTAGTTGTTTTTGCACTATATAAAACAAGGGCATTTCCGAGATCTGTTTTCCCAGGTATAAACCTGCAAAGTACTTTAAGTTCTTCATAGAGTTCTAAATCATTAATATCACTTGAACAGAACGCGCAAAACGGCTTGAGCGAGGCCCCCTTTGGCGCGAGGCCCTAGGCGATCGCCTAGTTCGCCTATAGCTAAATCCGGGCCTGTATATATAAATAATTTTATTTATTTATCCGAATTAAAAGCGCACGCACACACACACACACACACACACACACACACACACACACACACACACACACACTTCGTATATTAACTTAATCAGATGCACGTAAAGAAGAATTAAGAGTTCTATCCCAATAGCAAAATATATACGAACATGTCTTCCTTAGACTACCGCACAGCCCTCAAAATACATATGCCATCCTTAGACTACCTCACAATCGCATAACCCCACAACCATCAGCAGTATTACAGCACCACCACCATTAGACCGGTAAGGTCTCAAAAAACGACCCAAGTAATAGACAAAGCTATTAAGCATAAATGTATTAAAATACATTTATGAGGCCATGGGAGACCGATAAGGTCTCAAAAAACGGCAACGCCAATAGTTAAATCTATTGAGCTTCTCGTAGCAGAAACCACCACGAGACCATTGTGTTGTCGGCTAGGAGCTCTTTTTAAACAAAAGCTCAAATATGATAAACCAAATTTAATGGAAAAACAAATTTTTTGTCTTAAGACACAAATATATCTTTAAACACAAAATAATAAAACTTTATAATAAAACTATTTTAATTTAGGGTAACATTCATTTTTTTGCCTTTTTAAAATTCAATAAAGGGAATTATTCAAACCAACGAGTTATTTAAAACAAATTCCGTCTTAATACACAAATTTATCTTTTAATCGTATTATAAAAAAAATATTTAAAACAGTTAATCATACCGTTAAAATATTTTATTTTCCACAGTAATGTTATATCTACAGAAGATAAGGCTAAGAAAGACCCTAAGATCCACTCTAAGGTTAGCCCGAGAGAAAGGAAAGACTAGGGGGTTAAGAGAAGAGAATAAGGGGTTAAGTAAGTAGCAACACCTATCACTCGTGGATTAACATTCATTCAGAAAAAGAGAGAAAAGGCTCATCATCATCCGCCGGCCACTGCCGACAAGTCAGAAAAATAGTCGGAGAGAATAGGAAAGATTGCAGAACGGTCCTTTACTCCATAGGGAGGTAGAGCTCACTCTGCCGGAAAATGATGAAAAGAAGTAAAATAAGAACGCTTACAAACCAAGCAACACATTCTTAACTCAAAGCAACACATTCTTAACTCAAAGCAACACATTCTTAACTCAAAGCAACACATTCTTAACTCAAAGCAACACATTCTTAACTCAAAGCAACACATTCTTAACTCAAAGCAACACATTCTTAACTCAAAGCAACACATTCTTAACTCAAAGCAACACATTCTTAACTCAAAGCAACACATTCTTAACTCAAAGCAACACATTCTTAACTCAAAGCAACACATAATTCCAACTGTTGCAGACCGATCCTGCATTCCATAGGGAGGTAGAGGATGCAGCTCACTAGGCTGGAAAGGCGTGAAAGATGAAAAGAAGTAAAATAAGAACGCATTACAACACATTCTTAACTCAAACACTATCATACCATGCGAACTACAGACATGCAATAAAGAGAGAAGAAAAAAAACAGTATAAAGAATAACAAAAAGTGGGTTAATTTACTCAACAAGCTATAACTAAGTTTGTGTTAGTCTAATTTTTTTTTTTTTTTCTGGCATGTCACAAGCTGGCATTAGACGTCAACAGACTCATCCCCGATTACGACCTCCAGAGCTCCTGTTGCCAATTGTTTTTTTATTTTAACGTTAATATTTTTAAAATGCCTATCTAGACGGTTTTTAAACACATTAACGCTGGTAGAGTTCACGACGGGCGCGGGAAGATTATTCCATTTATCAATTACTTTAAACGTAAACAGGTTTTTAGCGATATTAGTAATGAAACGTCTGCCACGCAACTTAAATCCGTTATTACGAGTATTGCTATTATCGAGAGTGAACAGTTTGTCAAAATTTACGTTATCGATGTTATTAACGATTTTGAAAACTTCAATAAGCTCCCCCCTTAATCTCCTAGTTTTGAGTGAATGCAAGTCTAACTCTTTAATCCTATCTTCATAAGGCTTGTTGCGCAATGACGGAATTAGTTTCGTGGCACAACGCTGAACCCTTTCTGACCTATCAATATCCTCAGGCAAATACGGGCACCAAAACTGAACGGCATATTCTAAATGAGGCCTGACTAGGGACTTGTAAAGGGGCAATATAATATCCTTCGATTTAAATTCGAAATTACGCGCTATGAAGCCTAACATCCTATTACCTTTGCGCAAGACTCCAGACACTAGTTCCTAACTTTTAAATCCTTAGATACGCGTACGCCTAAATCTACTTCCTCGTCAACGCTCGCTAACTCTCTCTCATCCATCGTGTACGTGTAATTATTGTTACGAGAACCTATTTGCAAAACTTTACATTTGTCTACGCTAAATTGCATCTGCCACTTATCCGTCCACCCCATAATCCTATTTACATCGTCTTGGAGCCTATTCCTATCGTCCTCGGTAACAACCTTACTGCCTATTTTAGTATCGTCCGCGAATTTAGATACGTTACTAGTCAATCCTACATCTATGTCGTTAAGGCAAATTACGAATAGCAATGGGCCTAACACTGAACCCTGTGGGACACCGCTACCTACATCCAACCACCCCGATTCACTACCATTAACAATGACCCTCTGTCTCCTAGCACGAAGCCATTCCTCTAACCAGTTAGCTACCTGACCGCGTATACCGTGCGCTTTAACCTTCGCAATTAATCTTCTATGCGGAACTGTATCGAACGCTTTTTTAAAATCTAAATAAATAACGTCAGCCGCTCTATGTCTATCGTATTCGCGCATTATTTCGTTATAAAATTCTAACAAATTAGTTAAACAAGATCTATGGCGTTGAAACCCATGCTGACTACTATTAATCAAATCTCGACTTTCTAAGTGATCGATGATACGATCCCTAACGACGGATTCCAATAGTTTACCGACAATTAACGTTAAGCTAATGGGCCTATAATTGCTAGCTACTGTACGGTCGCCTTTTTTAAAAATGGGCGTAACGTTAACTAATTTGGAGTCTTCAGGAATAATCCCCGTTTCGAGTGACTGATTAAAAATCTTCGTTAAGGGGCCTACAATAACGTCTTTCAAATGTCTGGGATAAAAAGCGTCAGGGCCTGGAGCCTTACTAATTTTTAACCTATCGATATAATGCGCAATCTCACCCTCGTAAACAGTTATTTCATCCAAAATAGTCTCGCTACTAAATGAAACGATATCGTCCACGTCGGGGACATTATTTACGTCTTCTACGGTAAAAACTGTCGCAAAAAAGTTATTGAAAATATCCGCCATCGCCTGAGCGTCAGAAGCCAAAGCGCCGTTAACATCCACTAGAGGGCCTATGTTATCTTTTATCGGCTTACGATTATTGACGTGTTCAAAAAACACTTTTGGATTGTTTACTATCCGCAGCTATAAGTATTTCTAAATTACGCTTGGCATTCCTAACTGATCTTTTAACCTGACGGCTAAGCTCGATATATCTATTAAAGTTAACTGCCGTGCCATTGTGCTTATTAAGTCTATACGCTCTGTTACGCTCGTTTATGAACTTGCCTATTTCCCTAGTCCACCACTTGGGCCCACCATGATTCCTAGCGCGCTTGGGCCTACGGGGAATAAACTCCCTTTCAATATTCATAAAACTTTCTTTAAACGCCTCCCAATGCAAATTTGTGTCATTACCCATAAATAAGTTGTAGTAAGGTCTAATTGTGTAATTAAGAATCTTAAAAAAAAATGTTTGTTTAATAAAGATGATGATAATATTTAATGTAAATATAATTATGTTAAAATAATTGTTGGCTATACTGGTTGGCAATACTCTCTCGGCTCAAACGAGAGAGAAAAATATATACCCAAAAATGGGCAGTCATTCAGGCAGGGCCGTAGAGTAAGGTCTGGCCATGGACCCTTAAAATTAAATTGTTTTGTGCCCCTCTCCGACGTAAAATATAATAAATAAAATCTCCCACTCGCGTCCCCTAATTACCTAAAGCATTTTCGGAATTAAATAGTGTCAACAAGTGTTACAAAGAGTGTTAATTAATCCCCCCTTCGCTTAGTCCAACGATTTTCGACCACGCCTCGGTTCACGCTACCATATAGATAAAGCATTTATAGCGAAAAGAGAGTAAAGATAAGTGATTAAGGTTATAAGTAAAACGGAATAACGAGACGAAAGATAAAGAATTAAGGAAATATAATAAGTAAATAAATAAAAACTTGATTACTACATTCTGGTGACAGCGTAGAAAAAAATAAGAAAAAGTTTACAGAAAATACTGACCAGAGCGCACATACTATTTCACAAAACACAAATATAGACAATAATCGCACCCTTTCACTTCTAATTTCATTACATAATAATCAGTACATCAATTTTGCTGGACGTCGTTTAGATCACAATCCGCAGATAACAGACTTAATTTTTTCAATCGCAGCTCTCCTGCTCACTTCGCTAGAATGCAAGGGATTGCATCAACATGCAACAGGTCAGCACGTTGTAATGGTTCCGCTGTCTCCAAATGACGATAAAAAAAAAAAGAGACGTCCAATTCTAAAAGGATCAGGGGGAGATATACTGAAAGCGGAACCACGCGCCGGAATTGGACGGAATTTGCAATTTTAGAAGTCTACGAATCAATCAACTCGCCTGTCTCTCCTCAACTTTTGTCGGTGAATGCTGCTCTTCCTACGTCCAGCTGAAAGACTTCACTGGCAATAATTAAACGATCACTTCGCCGTAGGCCGTTTCACAACGAACCTACTTTGTCTGTAATTAAGTTTTTATTATTTATTTACTTATTATATTTCCTTAATTCTTTATCTTTCGTCGCGTTATTCCGTTTTACTTATAACCTTAATCACTTATCTTTACTCTCTTTTCGCTATAAATGCTTTATTTATATGGTAGCGTGAACCGAGGCGTGGTCGAAAACCGTTGGACTAAGCGAAGGGGGGTTAATTAACACTTTGTAACACTTGTTGACACTTTATTTAATTCCGAAAATGCTTAGGTAATTAGGGGACGCGAGTGGGAGATTTTATTTATTATATTTTACGTCGGAGAGGGGCACAAAACAATTTAATTTTAAGGGTCTATGGCCAGACCTTACCCTACGGCCCTGCCTGAATGACTGCCCATTTTTGGGTATATATTTCTCTCTCTCGTTTGAGCCGAGAGAGTATTGCCAACCAGTATAGCTAACAATTATTTTAACAATTATATTTTCATTAAATATTATTATCTTTATTAAACAAACATTTTTTTTTAAGATTCTTAATTACACAATTAGACCTTACTACAAAGTTATCCGGTAGTTTTGCATTATCCTCCCAACACTAATTTTTTTTTATAACGGCTAACGCCTGCGGCGGCCTGTTTTTCACCGTAACCTAACCTAACCTAACCTAACCTAATACCAAAACTAATTTTTTTTATAATGGAAGGAAAATAAAGTACCATAACCAAAACCAAACCAACATTATATAAAAAAATTAGTGTTGGGAGGATAATGCAAAAGAACCAATTATCCAAGTCCACTACTCTCATCCTATCCGCAAAACTATCAAAATGAACCCTACGAAAATCGGGGACTTCTATTACGTTACTATCCTTAGTGTTTTCTATCAATAACTTAAACCTAAGAATTTGATGATCACTACATCCTAAATTCTCGCCTACTTCTAAACCTTCGAATATATTTTCGCCGTTCGAAATCACCAAATCTAAAAGATTGTCACCGCGCGTTGGTTCGTTAACCATCTGTCGTAAAAAATTATCTTCCATGAACTCAATCAATCTCAAACCCTCCTCATTACCATTAAAAGTCTCGTAATTAACATTAGGGCAGTTAAAGTCTCCGACAATTATACTATTCCGATTGTCAATAAAGTTACCAAGAAGTGAGTAAAATCTAGTATCGGTATCGAGGGGTTGAACGGGAGGTCTATAAACAACAACAAAATTAAAACTAATACTACGCGCCCTAACTTCAGCGCATATCGCATTAATTGCTGCAGGGAAATCTATCTTAACCTCGATAGCCCTAAGGGAATTACGAATGTACAGCAGAACACACCCACCCATCCTATGTAACCTATCATTAGTAAAGAGTTTAAAACCCGGTATATCAAGTTCCCCCAACAAGTCCCGAGTGACGGTATTTAACCAAGTTTCAGTGATAGCAACTATATCGTAGTTGCCGGAATAAATTATCGCCTTAAATTCGTTTAATTTATTTCTAATACTACGCGCGTTACAATAAAAGACGGTTTAAGTTATTTTTTACCACGGGCCGGCGTTTTAAACTATTTTTCACGTCGGGCCCGCATTCCCCGGACCCACAACGTTTAAAGAAGGCTTCGACCTATACTGATAGGCTGACTATACGTACCGTTTTGAACGGGACAGTACCGTTTTTTTTATATTTCCTGGCCGTCCCGTCGTTTTAATAAAAATGTCAATTTTGTCCCGGTTTATGTACTTACTTTTTCATGAATACAGAATATTACATAACCCCCGTCCCTTTTTTGCCATCCCAATGTCCCGTTTTTGTCTCAAGGAAATATGGTCAGTCTACCTATACAGCTTTCGTACGTTTTCGTCAATTAACCTACCTAGCCTAGCATTACCTATTTCATTAAAATGCACCCCCCCATCTTTTATAAAAAGGCTAGGATCACTGAATTCTGACCACAGCTTTACGAAGGGTACATTTTCCTCAGCACAAATCTCTTCTAATTTAGTATTCAAAAATATCGTTTTAGACGTAATCTTAAGACCCAAACCGTGCCTAGGGGTAATACCTAGAACTAAAGACCTATCTGACCTCGCCTTTAGGGACCTAATTAACCCCCTATATATTTCCAGAAGTTCAGGCACTATCGTATCGGGCCTATACGAGTCGTTGCTCCCCTACCATCGTCACCAACATCGAGTGACGGGAGGCAACGTCAATCTTATCCACTTCGTCTCTAACTCTGTCAACTCGGGATGGAAAATAACCGAAAAGTGTAAAACCGGTTTTCACCGTCGCTATATTCTTAAAGCCGGTTTTTACCGATGGGATTCTGTATGCTTTATAGTGAGGTAAATGATCAAAATATTAAAAAGAAATAAGGTTTTAATTGATTCAATCAAGTATGTGTAACATTTTAATTAAAAAGTTTATTATCGAACTTGATTTTTGAAATAACACTTGAGAAAACAAAGAGCATTAAGTCTCTGATCTGACATTCTTGATCGAATCTTTGTGACGAATAAACCAGCAGCTGAAAACACACTCGGACAACGCTGGTGGCTTTTACTGGAAGCAACACCTCGTACATTCGATCCAAATTTTCGCTTCTATTCAAAGTAGCTTCAAAATATTTGAATTCATTGTTTACGTCAAAGGTCTCAAAAGAATCTTGGGTTTCATTTTCAGTTTGTTCATCTCACACATGTACTCGTTCATAAGTTGATCGTCATCATTTACTTCACGACCTGAGCTGCCTTGTGAATCTTCTAGTTTCGAAGCAATTGTTTGGACTTGGTCGTCTGTTTCTGAAATCTGGCAAGCTTCTGGAAAAAGCCTCTTAAATGTATGATCCGCATACTTCTTAAGTGCTTGTCTTGAAGGAAAGAGGAACGGTGCTGATGATTCATTTTTCAAGACCTCGGGATTGTGGAGAAAACTTAGCAAGGCGACAGCTTCTTTTTGTCTTCTCGATGAGTAGCGATCAATGAGACACTGACGTAGCTTAAAAGCTAAAGGTTTGTTTTTTCTTTCAAATTTATCCAAAATGAATTTCATGGAAGATTCAGCTTTGAGCAAACTTGCATCTTCGGAACAGAGTCCCTTCAAAACAATTTCCAGTGGACGAAGCGTGTCAAAGAGGCTCTTTGGAGCATTCCATTCTTCATCTGAAATCGTCTCTGTTGAGCGTATCACTCTGAGGGCCTTTGGAGTGCAATTTTTGATTTTCAAAAATCTTTCTATCATGGCCGAAAAACTGTTCTACCTCGTTCTACAGTCAAGGATAAGCTTCATTTCCTTTCCATTAAATTCATCTTTGACAAAATCCCGCAATCTCTCATTTTTCAAAGGAGACTTTCGAAATATGCGACAGATTTTTCTCACCTTATTCATTACTTTTAAGTAATCTTAACGAGGTTTTGGAAGTACAATTACGTCATCTATGTCTGACTCAAAAATTGTATCAGTGCATAAAATTTCACTCATCTTCGCTTAACTCATGTGCAGAGTGTTCATCTTCTTCGATGGTTTCATCTTCAGGGGTAGGGTCACTTTCCCCTTCAACTGAATTTTCAGCAGTTTTTGAATAAAAGATATCCGAAACCGCGAGATGTATAGCATGTGCAATGCATTGCTGGTGATCAGGTACTACTTCTCTTTCAAATTTGACCATTACTGAGGCACCGTCGGTGGTGCAACCCACGATATGCTTATCTAGGTCCAAGCCAAAGTCTTCCAATCTTTCCTAACGATTGCAATAGTTTTTGGTGCTATCGAGAGAACCATTTATTTTCATGAGACCAAGAGACCAATGTTGATTTTCATCATGAACATTAATATTAATATATCTTTGGTTTTGCAAAGATGTATACTCGTCCATAGTTAATAAATAGCGGATTCCTTGTCTTTCCTGATTCTTGAATTAGTTGACCAATTCATGTTTCTTTTTCTCATAAAAACTAAGCATCATTTTTCTGACACCATTATGGGAAGTTGGATGAGGCTTGTCGTATTTTATCTTTCTTAGGCTTTCTTGAGTGAATTCACTTTTAGCAGTTGATTGAAAACTGTCCATCTACACACGCAAGTTTCGAAACTTCCTCTTCTATGGACTTTTTTTTGCATAAACTCTTCCACTGTTCTTTGTTTCTTCAATGGCTGATTAATCTGGTCGATGTTTATGCCATGAATATTTTTCATGTGGGATGATAAACTTGAAGTAGAACCTCCACAACACTGTAAAACTTTGTGACATGTCATACACTCTGCTGCTTCTTTATTCTTAAGAGTGAAATGATACCAAGCATTTGATTTCTTTGACATGATGGAGTATTAAATCTTAGAATCTTAACTGATCAATGTGCAATCATCCACATAACATTCAAGACTGAAGCATCAATTATTTACACTTATAAACAAACAAAAAACGATACGAAACGATGCAAAACGTAATTACTATGTTTTTAAACGTTTGGAAACGTTTGTTTCATAGAAAATGGACCAAAGTGATCGGAGACTTGCGCAAAAATGTGAAAACCGGTTCTTATCGTCGGTTTCGGTGGTGATTAAAAATTTTCATCACTGGTTAAAAACCGGTCTTTTAAAACCGGGTTCCATCTCTGTCAACCCTGGCCCCTGGGAGACAGACCCTCCTCCTCTTGGTTGGATGCAGTTCAACGAACTCTGTGACAATATGGCGCACTAAAGAGTCCCCAATTAAAATAGTTTCCCCCTCATTCACGTCCCTTTCCAAATGGGCGAAAGGGTTCGAAACCTCGATAGGGGGTGGGGGGATTCCTATCACCTAACGTACGCGGCCTAGCTCCACTCTTAACTTCTCTAAATCCCTCCCCATCTACTAATCTCAGACCAACCTTAACCCCTTCCTCAACTCTATCCAACCTTCCCGATAAGCTACCTAAACTAGAAACTAGGTTACGTACCTCACCCTTCAAATTACTAACGTCTTCAAAGTTAGTATTGGTTCGGCTTTCGTCAACCGTAGCCCTACCCCTGCCTTCATCAAGCGTTGCAAGTCTTTCCGTTACCTCACATACACTGCGTTTTATGTCAACTATTTCCTCCTTTAACTCGCAAAAGACACAAACTGATCTCTCGGTAATCGCCATAGGACCGCCGTTATAATCTTTAAAATCCGAATACCACCGGTTTACCCTACACCTAACACACGACGCTTTCTGCGACGGCATTGCGCAGTTAAAATTAGTTTATAACCGTCACAAGTTTAAGTTAAATTAAGCCGGCACGCTATGAAAACTTCTAAATCGCTAAAAACCACTAATATTCAATTACTTAACTATAACAATGTGAATATAAACACAAGTATATAAAATTCAAAACTTTCCAAAAGTAAAATTATTAGCAATATGCAAAAGTAGAAGCAATATCAGAGAGTTCAGGAAATGCGTCCGTTTTAGTAGTGCTTATCCAAGTAATTGTGTTTTCTATGCATATTTATAAAAAATGGAATTTTATTTAAGGGTGATCTTAATTGTTCATCGAATTACTGTATACAACACATTTTTACGTTATATAGCTTTCAATGTTTCTCTCACATAGGAGTGACATGGGGAATATATATATATATATATATATAAAACCACGAAGGAAGGAAACACAAAAGGTGCTCAAGCGCTTTCGTCTAATGACATCCTGTGTTCCTGAGGATGTCATTAGACGAAAGCACTTGAGCACCTTTTTGTGTTTCCTTTCCTTCGTGGTTTTATTGATCATAAATATTTTTCACGTGTTACTTTCGTGAAATAATTTTCATATAATATATATATATATATATATATATATATATTATATAATATATATATATATATATGTGTGTGTGTGTGTGTATGTACGAGTAATATAAATACTTTCTTTAGTAGGTGCCAACACGATTGCAAGAACAAAAATAAAAATGAGCAATCTTTTGCCAGACATATCTAGGAACTATCTACACCAGCTAGCGCAAGAGTTACACTTATTTCAACACCATCAAATAAAAATCCAAACGGATCTTGTTTGGGCTACCCGCTAGATGATTTGTATAAGAAATAGCCTACTCTATAACAACGTACAATTGTTTTAGACTAACTTAATTGGAATTACCTGATTGACAAACACTTCCAGAATATTAGCCGTCATTCTCTAGCCAGGCATATATCTGCCAACTATCTCCTTCAGTTAGCGCAAAAGTTGCCAGTACCCATCTAACAACTTTTTTTGTTATGTACAGTTATTTACACGTACCAATTCCTTTTAACAGTTCTCCAACAGCTGGCGAAAAAGTTGTGAAATGCATCAATACATAGTACCCACTTAACAACTTTATTATGTACAGTTATTTACACGTACTCAATCATTTTAACCATATACTGGTAAAACTCGCTAAATTTAACCTACAGAAAGCTGTAATCATTTTATTCTTCAAGCCGATGACGTGAAAGGGCGTTGAATAAACACACACACATATGGGATTGAACTCAGAATGGTCCCCTGAGGTTTTCTTTCATGAGACACACAGACCGTGCATGGAACAAGGACAGTCTGTGTGTATCATATATATATATATATATATATATATATATATAAATAAATCCATCGGATACACAGATGTGTTCATAACGAACTGAAATATTGGAGAAATCTGGAAACTAAAGACATTTAGGACCTCTATCATTTATTTATACGAAACACAAGGCTATCTTCCTTTCTTGCACTCTGTCTGTCTGTCTGTCTGTCCATCCATCCATCCATCCATCCATCCATCTATCTATCTATCTATCTATCTATTCAAACTCCGCAGCACAATGACCTGAGAGTTGCCAGCGAGATCTTTAACCAAAAATATTTTTCTAAACACTTTCTATCATTGTCCATATTGTTTAGCCAGATAAATTTAAGGAAACGTTAGTACTAAATCAGACATACATCCGTTTTCTAAATATACGCTTAAGCATTATATTACTATATATACAAACGAATATTTAAATTAAACTTCTGATTCTTTCGCAATAAAAATCAACTTATACTCTCCGACTAACACAAAGGTAGTAAGGAGGAAGTAGGAAATTATGGAGCTGATAGTTTAGCATCTTTGCTAGGATCAGGGCCGTTTCCTGGCATAAGCAGACTAAGCGGCAGCTTAGGGCCCCGCTGCTACTAGGGGGCCCCTAGACAGGCTCCCAGGTCATACATAGCTCAGTGGGCAAGAATAGGAATATAGCTGAAGTTGTTATTAATATTATTATTATTATTATCCTTATTGTTGTTGTTATCCTTATTGTTGTTGTTATCCTTATTGTTGTTGTTATCCTTATTGTTGTTGTTATCCTTATTGTTGTTGTTATCCTTATTGTTGTTGTTATCCTTATTGTTGTTGTTATCCTTATTGTTATCATTATTATTATTATTGTCGTATTAATTAAAGTTTTTGTATGAGACAAATGTGATAAAACGGAGACAAACGAAACGTTTTGGTCGTTCGGTAAATAACTATTGAGATCTTATTTCTATATTATTTAACTTTATTCTTACTATATGCTTATACTTTCCTAAATGCTTAATTTTTCTAGTATTGTAAAACTTTATTTAACTAATTTACTAATTATTAAAAGATTTTGTAACGCTTTAAAACCTAGGATTATTTTCGTTATGTTTTCAAGTTTATTAATTCTTTTCTCATCTTTTTTAGATAATGTGAATTTTGTTGGTTAAAACCTAAATGGTCTGATTATTTGAATGTATTTGATTAACGTTACAATTATAACAATAATTATTATTATTATTATTATTATCATTATCATCATGATGATGATTATTATTATTATTTAGCAGATTAGTTGTGGTTAACTAGGTGTGACTTCGTGCATCTTGGAAAATGAAACGACATTATCCATCAGGAGCTGAAAAACGGAAAAAGAAGAAAATAGAGGAGGAGAAGCTTTCCAGTAGCACAGGTGAGATGTGCCACTTGTATATTCTTATGATTACAGTTCAGGCAACTAGGTTAGGTAGACCATCAAGCTAGGCAAGTGCTCAGGAATCGTGTAGAGTAAGCTAGTCTGTAATATTTATAATATTTCGAAATGTGAAATTTAATGGATCACATCACCTCAAATTCTGTTCACACAGATCAATTATCAAACAAGATAAGAAAGAGTATTTTAGCAAAATCTAACAGAATATGTAATGTTATGTTCTTCTCAGTAGCACTACTAAAATATTTGAAAAGCCATCCTCGGCAAAGCCTGGATGAGCATCATGAGCCAACAGCAGGACCATCCTCTATGCAACCTCAAACACCAGTAGAAGTAGAGCCTGATGAACCAACAGGTGGCCCATCTTCTGTTCAGCTTCAAACACCACACACAGGCATTTCTACTGAGCAACAAGAACCAAGATCTGCTCCACCGCTTGATCCGTATGACTGGCCAGTTGTCCTGTCAGATGCCTTGAAGACAGATCTGGTGTCTCGAGGACCATTTCAAATCAGTCCAGATTTCACATTCCCTAAAAGAGAGGACGGTAGAAGCGTTCATCACCATTACATGTACAGAACATTAATTAATGAAGAAAAAATAAAGCGAAGCTGGCTGATGTACTTTAGAAGGAATGATGCTCTTTATTGCTTCTGCTGCAAGTTGTTTTCAAGGAAGTCGTACAAACTAATTACCGATGGACTTTCAGACTGGCTAAACGTTGATTCGCTTCTGGAAGGCCATGGAAATAGTTCAGAACATGCAGATAACATGGCAACATGGAAGGATCTGGAACTGCGGCTAGAAACTGGGAGGACCATTGACCAAACTGAAATGTCATTAATGGAGGTAGAGCGAAAACGCTGGCGAGATGTTCTCACACGTCTTATAAGTATAATCCAATCACTGGCAGAGAGAAACCTTGCTTTCAGGGGGTCTTCCTCTACATTGTATAATAGAGACAATGGCAACTTCTTGAAGGAGGTTGAGCTGCTTGCCAAATTGTCAAATTAGATTTTATATATTGTCAAATTAGAAATTTACTAATAGTTAAAAATTTGGGTGATAATGATGATAATAGTGATATAGTCTTGACGTATAAAGATCGTGGTTTTCACATGTATATAAAATTAAGGCATTTTATAGCCTCAGATCTACCTTTGAGTATGGGTGACGCAGTCATTGTTTATTGAAGGGGAAAGCTTCACATCAACAGATGGAACTTCTACCGTTGTTTTATCACATTAGGTGCTCTGTCATTAAGTGACCAACCACTCCTTTTAAAAAAGTTAAGGATGTATGGATAAGTATTGTGGTTTGGATTGAATATACACAATACACTATAGTGCCTAACTTTAGTTAATCTCAAACGAAATGAGTATTTTCTTGAGTTCAAGTATCGCTTAGGTTTTGGTTTGTTGGACTTAAAATGTATGATAATGTAGATGCTTGCTAGTTTATAGTGGTTATTGAAAAATGTATTGAAAAATTATTTTTATTGAGAGATTATTTTTATTTGGGTGCAATATTAAGGCTAAGTTTACTTTAAATAGACACAGTAATTATAGAAATAATAATGGCCCATTTAGACACTGTCAACATAGCTACAGACTTTTTCACTGTAGGCTGCAATGGTTTTAAGGTTAAAATTTGGTCAGCAGCCAGATTACTAACTATGGTCAAGCTAAATTCATTAAAATTAATTTAGACTTACCAAAAATGAAGTTGCCAGTTGAACGTTACCCTTTCTGTTCTAACTAATCCATAAGTTTCATTTAGTTTCCAGATTTGAATTTTATTTGTTAAGTTTTAAGTTACTATTTGGCACACTGCTAAGTTATTTATTTATAGGGGCTATTTCCCAGACCTAGTTTTGCAGTTTAAGTTAGGCTAGGGCTGTATTGCCCTTAAGTTTTTGTTTTTAAAGGTTTAAGGTTTTGAAGGTTTTACTCAAGTTAAGTTAGGGCTATATTGCCTTTAAGTTTTAATAGGGGCTATAACAGCCATTTAATTATTTAGTTAGGGCAGTTGTAGCCCGGTTCGAGTTTCTTCTAGGTACCTAGTTTTAATCTCTTACCTTAGTTATATTTTAATTAAATTACTTACACCTAGTTCTGATAGGCCTCTTTTTAGTTAAACAGGGTTTAGTTTATTTACAGGGTTTTAGTTTGATTGCAGTGGTTAATAATGAGGTTTAAAGGTTGACTTTAAGTTGCCCGGTTAGTTGGGGAACTACGAGAATTTGTTATAAAAAAACTAGCCCACTTGATTCAGCAGTCAAAATTTTTCAAGAATCGACAAAGAGCTCCGTTTTTCTTTGTCTCAGAAACTTTTTTCTTTCTTCTTTTTGTTAATTAGGGAAACCCAACTTCACTAGTTGGTTAGAAACGAGGGTTGTTATTTTTATTCTATATTTATTTTGTTTATATTTTATTTGGAAATATATGCGGTTATTTCTAACCACTTTTTTTAACAGTGGTGCCAAAAAATTTATTTTCTTGCTTTTTCCCCTTCCCTTATCCTATAGAAAAGCCATTTACAGAGAAAATAAGTAGCTTTATAGTTTAAAAAAGAAATTGTTTTATATGATGTAGAAATCTATAAATAATTTTTTAAATATATAAATTAGACTTTCTTTTAATTAAGCTTAGACATACAGGTTACAGAAAACTGAATAACTGTTTTCAGTGAAGGACTGACCCCAACAACTTCATTAAAATTGCGCGCGCACGCACGCACACACACACACACACACACATCTTTGAAATAATAATGAGAACTTTAATCAGGTTATTATGATTACAGAATTGGTAGGGATAGTCAGCTTGTTCTTAAACCAAACTAGGTTAGGCCTATCAGCATATGTGGTAGAGTTGTATTATTTTGGAGTTACCGAAGCACCTACAGCGAATCTAACTCGTAGAAGAGTAGGCCTTGGGTTTACGGAAATGTTAACAACATCCCCTGTTTTAGTTTTGGACCTACCTTTTCTAACGTAAGACCGTAGATATTTATCCAACATTACATGAACTAAAGCCTGAATTTCCTGCAGTACTATCAATTTACAAAACAAAGTTTTATCCACAGTTAATAAATAGCTCAGGCATATCAAAATCTCAGTCACAAGAACTTAAGACTAATTTTAAACCTCAAACAAATAAAGTACTGTAAATTTCTAGAGTGAGTAAGTTTCTTTATAAACACCCTGCATAAGAAAACTGCAATAATAGCTATAAAGTCCCTATCTCTTTCAGTGAAAACGTAGCAAAAAGGGTAAAATTTAATATAATAAAAGGCATACATTTAATGAATACTTAAGCACATGATTCTACATGAGCACCATCAGTATCTCTACAGAATTCGAATCTGTCAGCAGCATTGCGGAACACATTTTAAAGCATGACAGGGGTTATTTTTGTAACTGCTATTACGATACGAGCACGTAAATGTCCCAGCTTCATTCAGATGGCATTTTAAACACCGTCGTCTTTCAACAAAATGGGGCACCTTGTCATTACACAAACATTGTTCGTGAGTACCTAAATGAAAGATTTCCAAATCGGTGGATCGGACGTGGAGGCAACAGGCCCTGGGCGGCTCGATCTCCTGACCTAACGCCCTTGGATTTCTTTGCATGGGGCTTTATCAAATCAAACGTCCATCAAACGAGGGTTACAGATCTGCAAGATTTATGTGCTCGTATCGTAACAGCAGTTACAAAAATAACCCCTCTCATGCTCCAAAATGTGTTCCGCAATGCTGCTAACAGATTCGAACTCTGTAGAGATACTGATGGTGGTCATGTAGAATCATATGCTTAAGTATTCATTAAATGTATGCCTTCTATTATATTATTAAATTCTACCCTTTTTGCTACGTTTTCACTGAAATAGATAAGGACTTTATAAACACCCTGTATTGATGTAAACATAACTGATATCCACATCTAGCTCAACAGTTAGAATCAGTTGAAGCTAATGAGACCGCCTACAAATCAACTTTCGCTATGTTCCAATTAAAAAAAAATCCATCAGACTTTCTGACCAGTGATTTATCCTACAAGTTGTTGAGGTCAATCAAAGCTTGGTTCATGGGGTCTAAGTGAATATGTAACAGACTATTGGCCTGTGGAACAAGTTAACCTGACATTAAATTTAACCTTTTCAAATGAGAAGATTGAAACAGTCACTAATTATGAAGATTATTCTGACTTCAGCAACTTGTCAGCGTTGCAGCCTACTGTTTGAGGTTTGTTCACAACTGTTTAACTACAATTAACAATTAGCTAAATAAGAGAAAATGCAATTATTCAGAGGCTGCAACCAAGTACTGGATATGGTATGCACAACAAAAAAAAGAGTACAATAGAGTTGGAATTGTGAGTTGCCTAAACACAAAGGTAGAGAGAAAGAGAGTGAGAAGATCCATCTGTTCGTAGCCATGGAGCCTATATATAGAATTTTTAAATATAGAACCTATATATATAGGCTGTTAATGATGGTTTGCACGGCTGGTGATTAGGATATACAGTAAGTGTAGTCCTAAACACACACACACACACACAGAGCCTAGTGTCTGATTTATGTAACCCCATAATTACATTTATATACTGAACAAATTCATAGTGAAGTGCTATTTTATATTCACTCCATTCAGTCAAATATAAGAAATCTAATGTGTATGATAGGGCGAGTTACAAGTCGCTACAAGGACAAGAGGATGCCTCAAAAACATTCTGCCTACCTCTGGGATAGCCTACCAAAACTGAAATCAGACAGCTAGCTACTCTGGCTCATTATTAACTGGTGGCATGGTAAATACGCTACTTTGATTTTATATATTGGTTTAAAGTGCATTTAATTTATATGTATTTGGATAAATTAGTTTGCTTTGTGATTTAACAAATTTGATGCAGGCTCTAAGTGAGATGACTTTGATGGAATTTTGGTAGGCTCCCTAGTTTTCATACGGAATATGGGTGTCAAAAAGTGTGGAAGTGTTTTTACGTTGGGTTTGCTAATAATGATAAAGAATTTAGGCAATTATTATTAAGAAATAAACCCAGATCAATAAAATTTCCGTCTCTAATTTTCCTACACCCTTTTAAAATTCATAAAAACTCATAATCCTATAAACGCTTAAACCAAACAAGCCTGAACTTCGAACCCGATTTTATCTGAAAAGAATTCGTGCAAATATGTGGATAGATAGATAGATAGATAGATAGATCCTTGTGTTTCGTGTAAATAAAATTAATAATTGGATGACAGAGGTCCTAAATGTCTTTAGTTCCAGTTAAGCCTATTATTTCTTATTGGATTGGCATTAAGTGAGAATAAGTTACTGTAACAGAGGAATACTGGTTTTAGTCTTAGAGTTTAAATTGATTTTTATTGCGAAAGAATTGGATGTTTAATTTAAATATTCGTTTACATATATAGTAGTAATGCTTAAGCGTATATTTAAAAAAAGGATGTACGTGTGATTTAGTACTAACGTTTCTTTAAATTTATCTGGCTAAACAATATGGACGATGATGAAAGTGTTTAGAAAAATATTTTCAGTTAAAGATCTCGCTGGCAACACTCAGGTCATGGTGCTGCGAGTTTCGATTGGTGGATGGATGGATGGATAGATAGATAGATAGATAGAGGGAAGAGAGGAAGATAGCCTTGTGTTTCGTGTAAATAAATGGATGATACAGGTCCTAAATGTCTTTAGTTTCCAGATTTCTCCATTATTTCAATTCGTTATGAACACATCTGTGTATCCGATGGATGTGTGTGTGTTTACTGAACGCCCTTTCACGTCACCGGCTTGAAGAATAAAATGACTACAGCTTTCTGTAGTCAAAATTTAGTTAATTTTACTAGTCTATATGGTTAAAAATGATTTGGTACGTGTAAATAACTGTACATTATGCATATATATATATATATATATATATATATATATATATATACACACCATGGCCTCATAAATGTATTTTAATACGTTTATGCTTAATAGCTTCGTCTATTATTTGGGTTGTTTTTTAAGACCTTACCGGTCTAATGGTGGTGGTGCTGTAATACTGCTGATGGTTGTCGGGTTATGCGATTGCGAGGTAGTCTAAGGATGGCATATGTATTTTGTTATTTTGGGGGCTGTGCGGTAGTCTAAGGAAGGCATGCTCGTATATATTTTGCTATTGGGATAGAACTGTTAATTTTTCTTTACATGCATCTGATTAAGTTAATATACAAAGAGAGAGTGTGTGTGTGTGTGTGTGTGTGTGTGTGTGTGCGCGCGCGCGCTTTTAATTCGAGATATATATATGTACTGCCTTCTAAACAAAACAAGCTAACTGGTTGATTAAGCCTTCTAAGCCAATTACGCCTTCTAAGCTAACTGAAGAGGTAAGAACGTCAGTATGCGATGAGAAATGCCAGCGGAAAGATCTCATCTCTTAGGTTACTTCCTAGGTCAGGTTAGGGTACCACTTTTGGGGGGAAGGTCATTCTCCTGAGCCTTCCCTTAAACCCCCTCTCCCCCTTTCATGCAACTTGGGGGGCTAAACCCCCTCCCCCTTACTTGCATACCCTCCCCCACGGGTGCCAACGCCGAACTCCCTTTGCAACATTGATCATCATGCATTGCAATTGATTTGCACTCGAACATTTTGTGGTCATACTACTATACTACTGCGCTCCATCAGACTTTGCACTCAGTCCATCATTATCTGAATGAATTATTCGGGCAGCGCTGAATTACACGGCAAGATGGAACGCCTCTTTATTAATTTTTTTTTGCGAAGTCATTTGAAATCAGTCATTTACAGTGATCATTCCCGGTCCTTGGAGTAACTGAAAATTCGAATGACGTCTGAATGTTACCAGATTTCCCGTCATGTCGGGACGTGCGAGGATGTCACTCAGAAGAACTGAGAAGTGTATCGAGGTTATTTGAGGGTAATGGGTCTTAGTTTGAATATTTATGAATAAACCAACTGAGTGTGTGAAACATTTCCCTTGTGTACTGAATTTGGGACCACACACACACACACACACACACACACACACATATATAATGCAGTATATATAAAACAATTCAAAGCCCTTTGTATACCTCTCAGGTATAGGAATTCGATGTTTTAGCTCCTGATTTGTTATAGTAGACTTTTGTTTTCAAAACGCCCCAAAGGTAGAAGACCGAAGGCGGTAAATCGAGGAGCGAGCAAGCCATTTTGTAGGCCCTCTTTAAATCCAACTCCCTGAAAATGTTTCGTTAAAAAATGTTCGAACGTTTCGAGTAAAATGTGGTAGTGCTGTATACTGTTGGAAGGTTGTTTTTTGTAACGAGCGGGGAGTTCCTTGCAACTGTAGGTGGAATAAAAAACTTGTCTAGCATCTTTAGGTAAGAACCGCCAGTTGCAGTTCTTTCGTCAAATAAAATAAGATCCATATTTGTGAGAACGTGACAAAGCACACCAGACATTTACAGTGGCGCTCATAAGTATTCGTACAGGGAAATATTTCGGTTATATTCGTCCTTATCTTTTGTACCATGCACAGTATAGTTGTGAAAAGTTCAACGTTCGTTTGGAAAAACTTAATTAAATAATTAGTTTAACTTCAACATATTATGTAAAACATTAAAGAATTTCACGAAAATAAAAAACGTTAAAATGCAAAAGTTTTCATACATTTATTTACAAAATTATTCAATACTTTGTGTGTCCACCTTTGGCTTGAAGAATTTAAATTTTTTACCAGTAGTTGACTGTTCTCTTATTAGAGACTGTTCGCGATTCTGAATTCTAGAAGTTTCTTTAAATTTTCATGGAAGACGGATCACTGTACAAGACCATTAGACCATTAGTAAACAATGGGTCGTCGTGGTAAAGAGCTGTCTACAGATCTTAAGAGATTGTTATTGCTGTACAGGAGTCTGGAAAAAGTTATAGAAATATGAAAATAAAAACCCACTCTAATAGACAGAGTTTATTTCCACAACAGTTTCGATGCCCACTGGCATCCTCCTCGGATGGATACAGAAAAACGAATAAACCAAAACAAGAGGGAAAAACAGTCCAGGGACCGACCGTTAAGAAATTCGCACCTAGGTTAGATCCCATTCTCCCGACACCGGAAGGGCGTTTTCATTAAAGGGACCCGCTTATAAGTACATTCGCACAAATTTAAAACTATCTTCCTGTTCTAAACATACAGATTCTATTTTTTTTTTTACATAATTATTACATTTATTATTAAATTGAAACCCGTATTAAAGAACACAAATATGCCTTCAAAAGTTGTAATACTAATAATGCCATTTTTTATCACGCCAGCCAAAATAATCATGCTATAGATTGGGAATCAAGTAAGGTACTTTATAAATGTAATAATTATGTCAAAAGAAAAATAATAGAATCTGTGTGTATAGAAAAAGTAGATAATTTTAATTTGTGCGAAGGTACTTATAAGTTAGACCCTTTAATGAGATTCTTGGTCAAATATCCCTTACGGAGTCGGGGGAACGTGTTCTAACCTAAGTGTGAATTTCTTAAAGGTCTCTGGATTGTTTCCTTACTCGCTTTTAGTAAATATAATAATGGAAGTAATAAATGTGGAAATAAATATAAATGCAACAGATGTAATAATAAAGGTAATATTATAAATTTAATAACACTGGTCAACAAAGATTTTTCATCAGAGTAAAATTTGTGGTGGCTGGATAGCATTTTTCACGCTGATTCCAAAACTGCATTGAGATTTTTTCTAGCACGTATAGTTTTCAAGATGAAGGCATATATATAACTACACAGATTTAACCATTTTAAATAGGCAAAATACTAATATTTCAACATTTGATTGTGTTTATTTCAGTGTGTTTTTTTAGTTTATTCATCTTATTTATTTCAATTATCTTAATTATACATCTTATGTATTTCAGGTGTGAGCTTTTACGTCTAGCAGCATTGTGATTCAGGCAACAACGCTGTGCTTTGTGTCAAAAGATCAGTCCAGTCCAAGAACTTGTTGTGTCAAGTTGGTGTACATTTTTTTTTAATTTATAGTTTGCTCAGGTCAGTCAACATGCCTCAACAATGTAAACCCCGACAAGTTCTGTTTCGTATGCGGCCAGTTGACAACTAAAACACAGCGGCGAAGTATTACGACCGACATTAAGAAAATATACAAGCTATACTTTGGTTGCCATCTAGGTGACCAAGATAAACCATGGGCGCCACATCAAATCTGTTCTGGCTGTTCAAATGGATTACGTGATTGGCTTAACAAAAAGAAAGCTTCAATGCCATTTGCCATACCCATGATATGGAGGGAGCCGAGAGATCATCATGAAGACTGTTATTTTTGTAGTGTGAACTTAATGGGGTTTTCTGCCAAGAACAAACACCAGATTGTATATCCAAACTTGGATTCAGCACGTAGACCAGTAAAACATGATGAAACATTGCCCATTCCAATTCCCCCAAGTGATAGGCTAGATTCTATCATAGATGACATGGAAAGTGATGAAGGTGCAACTGGCGTTTCCGGACCATCTACAGAACCAGAGTACACTTTTGAAGGTAGACATTTAGAGCCTAAAAAGTTAACCCAAGGACAGTTGAATGATCTTGTTAGAGACTTATCACTGTCTAAAGAGAAATCAGAGCTTCTCGCCTCAAGACTAAAGGAGAACAATTTACTTGAGAACAATGTTCGTATTAGTTACTACCGAAAGCGGAATTTTGAATTAACAGCATTCTTTTCAGTAGACGGTCCTCTCTGTTATTGCCATGACATCAATGGACTATTTACAGCCATATCTCAGACGTATGTGGCATCTGAGTGGCGCCTCTTTATTGATTCGTCGCAGAGAAGCCTGAAAACAGTTCTTTTGCATAATGGTAATATAATGCCATCCATCCCCATTGCCCATTCCGTCCATCTAAAAGAGACATATGACAATATGGATATACTACTTAAGGCAATCAAATACGACAGTCATCAATGGAATGTTTGTGGAGATCTAAAAGTTATAGGAATGCTTATGGGTATGCAGTCAGGATTCACAAAATTTTGTTGTTTCCTTTGCCTGTGGGACAGTCGCGCCACTATAGAACATTACACCAAAAGTGACTGGCCACTTAGGTATACATATGTCCCAGGGATAAACAATGTCCAGTCTGTCCCTTTCGTGGATCCCCAAAAGATCTATCTGCCACCTCTTCACATTAAACTTGGTTTAATGAAGAATTTTGTTAAAGCAATGGGTAAAGTCAATTCTGAAGGGTTCCAATACCTTTCAAGAAAATTTCCGAAGGTTACTGCAGCAAAATTGAAGGAAGGAATTTTTGTTGGGCCACAAATAAGGGAGGTTTTGAATGACACTGAATTTGAAAAAGTCCTAAGACCGCTGGAATTGAAGGCTTGGCTGGCGTTCAAATGGATATGTGAAAACTTTCTTGGAAGCAACAAGTCACCTGCGTATAAGGATGGAGTCAAGAACCTCCTTGATGCCTTCAAAGAAATGGAGTGTCGAATGTCGTTAAAAATTCACTTCCTGCATTCCCACTTAGATTTCTTTCCTGAAAACCTTGGTGCAGTGAGTGACGAGCAAGGAGAGCGCTTCCATCAAGATATTCAGATGATGGAGAAGCGCTACCAAGGATATTGGAATGAAAGCATGATGGCGGACCATTGTTGGATGCTGTATCGTGACAATCCAGGCCAAATTTACAAAAGGAAATCACACACACAGCGCTTTTAATAAAATAATATATATATTCTTTATTTATAAGTACATTGAATAAGGTATATGATGTATTTGTTGTTTAACATTCCTAAGTGTGATCTATACATCCATAAATTTTCTTATACCAATATCAAAAACTTAAAAATATCAAAACCAGTGTATCTATATAACTATATGTGCTAGAAAAAACATAAAACCAGATTCGGAATCCGCGCGAAAAATGCATTAAGAAAAGTGTGATCATGTTTGTGATGAGAAAAAAAAGTTTCATTTTGTTGGCCAGTGTAATTAGGGTAAAGGTAATAATAATAAATGTTAAAAAAAAAATGTAAATGCAATAATAAATGCAGTAATTATGTCAAAATATTAGAATCTGTATGTATAGAACAAGAAGATAGTTTTAATTTGTGCGAATGTACTTATAAGCGGGTCCCTTTAATGAAAATGCCCTTCCGGTGTCGGGAGAATGGGATCTAACCTAGGTGCGAATTTCTTAACTGTCGGTCCCTGGACTGTTTTTCCCCTCTTGTTTTGGTTCATTCGTTTTTCTGTATCCACCCGAGGAGGATGCCAGTGGGCATCGAAACTGTTGTGGAAATAAACTCTGTCTATTAGTAGGTTTTTATTTTCATATTTTGACCTTCACGTAGAAAGTGAAGTTTTTTGCATTTATTATAGAAATATGGGGGAACTTCGAATCTCATTTACGACGGTTGCTGCAGTTATAAAGAAATTGAAAGGCTCTGGAACAATCAAAACTCTACCAAGGTGTGGACGACCTTGCAAGATTTCAAAACGTACAGCTAGACGGATTGAAAGAATGACTGCAGGTGATATTTGACAAACATTAAGACTATCTAAGAGTGATGTCCATCCCTCTACTGTGCGTCGTACATTGAGAGAGAATGGTCTGCATGGAAGAGTTGCACGAAGAAAACCTCCGCTACGAAAAGCGCACAAAGAAGCTCATTTAAAGTACGCCGAGGATCATCAAAATGATGGATTTGCATTCTGGAAGAAAGTTCTTTAGACAGAAGAGATCAAAATTGAATTATCCAGGAGCAACGAGCAAAGGTATGTTTGGCGAAAATCAAATACTGCATTCGAGGACAAAAGAAACTCCTTCCTGCAGTTAAACATGGTGGTGGTAGTTTGCTACTTTGGGGGTGATTTAGTGCTTCTGGTCCAAGAAAATTCGTTGTCATCAATGGAATCTTGAATTCGAAGAAATATCAGGAAATTTTAGAAGAAAATGTATTACCTTCAGTTCGAGAGATGCGAATGAGACACAGTTGGGTACTGCAACAAGTTAATGATTCAAAACATAAAAGTAAGAGTACCATGAAATGGTTTTAACAAAAGAATTTCAAACTTCTCAAGTGGCCTAGTCAAAGCCCAGATCTCGGTTTAAACGGGAATTTATGATATGACTTCAGAAAGCTAGCTGCAAGAGAAACCCTTTGAATCTGAATGAATTGCAACAATGTTCCTTAGAAGAATGGGCTAAAATTTCTACCGAGAGATGTCGAAACCTTGTAGAAAAATGGCCAAAACGAATCGTTGAAGTACTGTAATCAATGTTCCCTCTAATTTTTTTTAGTCCGTGTGCGCAAGAAATTTTCGTTGTGCATACATTTAGATTCATGGTGAAAAATTGTGCAAACTTTTCTGAGCGCTATTATCTTCAAAATTAAATATATATAAATGTTAAATATTTAATAAATATTATTTCCATAAGGTGATAGCTTGATCATTACGGTACTATTAAATGGATATTAAAAAACTGTTTACAATATTATATATTCTTAAAAAAGAAAACATTTATCCATTCTAAAAATATGAATAAAAGAATAAAAAAAAAATAGTAAAATAAAATTCAACAAAATAAAGAAATAAACTAAAAATAACATTAATTGAAAATGACTATTTTAGTTATCATTTCTCAAAACATTTTTTATCATGTAGCAATTTAAAATAGACTCTCAAGATTAATACATGATTTTATCCATTCACAAAATTGGAATAAAATAAAAAATAATAAAATTCAATAAGATAAAATATAATCAAAATAACATTAAATGAAAGTGCCTTTCATTTAAGTATGATTATGATTCTCCCTACGATCTTTAGCATTTGCCCATTCCAAATAAACTCTATGAAGATTAATACATCTGTCATCATTCAGGTAACTTTTAATTCGCATGAGCATGTCCAAATGATTTTCTTTCAAGCGGTTTCTTAATTTGTTCTTTATAGAATTCATTAAACTGAATTTTTTTAAATTACTTCGTTTACTGTCGTGACTCATGATACTCTTGAGCCTATGCGTATTTTATTTTGCTGTGTGCGCGGGTTTCACAACGCGTGTGCGCGCGCACACGCGCACACCTTAGAGCAGTGGTTCTTAACCTTTTTACTACCATGCCCCCTCTAGGAATTGTCCTTCCCTCCACGCCCCCCTTCAATCAAAATAACATTCTCAATAACTTCTCAATATTAGCCCATGCTCTCGTTAAGAGAATAACAAATACAATTAGAGAAATTCCTGTTTCTAGGGGGGCGCGCCCCCCTGGTTAAGAACCACTGCCTTAGAGGGAACATTGACTGTAATTGAAACAAAAAGTGGACACACAAATTATTAAATAACTTTGTAAACGTGCAAAAACTTTTGCATTTTAACTTTCTTTTTATTTTCCTCAAATTTTGTTTTACACTATATGTTCGAATTAAACTAATTTTTTTTTTTTTTTAATTCTAAACGAATGTTAAGCTTTTTCATACTATCCAATGCATGGTAGAAAAGATAAGGACTGAAATATTTCTCTGTGCGAATACTTGTGAGCGCCATTGTACTTTAGAGGAATCCCTCTCATGTTCATAGATTTCAGGTGGGTTGTGTTCACCCCCAAATCCTACAGTTATGGCGGTTTACTTACCCTGAAATATGAAAGTATCCTCGTCACTAAAAATGAGATTTGAAAGAAAGTGTTCATCTGATTCTTCCTATAAAGGTTGCTGGAGTACCTGCGCTTTATAAGCTTTAAAATGCAATTCTTTACGAAGGATTCTATGGACGGAGCGCGGATTTTCAGCTCGGCCTCTCTCCTAATTGACTTCTTTGGGCTTCTGGTAAAGGCTTCACAAACTGCATTCATCCTTTCAAGAGATTTTTTCGGCCTCCCGGGGAGATCTCTCTTTTCACTACAGTTCCAGTTTTCTCAAATTGATCAACTCGTCATATGTGGTGGCTTGTTCATTTCGCGTCAAAATGTCTGAGCAGCAACAACTGAACCACTTTCATACACAAATGTAACAATTTTTGCCTTTCTCAGAATTGTCATCTTATTCACTTTCAAAAACAATGTAATGAACAAGATGAAGAAACTTAGAATGTGCTGTAGAGTAGCAATAGCCTATTCGGAATTAAAAATAACACCAACGAAAGGGACGTAGCGTACACGTTTAACGGCATAAATTTGCAATATTTTGAGTAGAGTACAATAGCTATGAATCGGTACAGAATTTAAATTCTGTACCGATTCATCGATTTGTACCTGGTATTCCATGCATTAAAACTAAGCTCACCCTCTCGTCTCTTGTTAATTTCGCAGCCATTCCCTACCTGAAAGAAAAAATATTATAAGCAACACTGAAAATTCCTATGATGCGTGACTTTTGCGCCACCCTATATATATATATAATATATATATAATAATAATAATAATAATAATTTACGGATCTTTTCCGTTTGACTGCCGCCATTGAAACATAAGAGGTGAGTGCCCCCAGCCTTCTTTACTTAGCCTTATAAGGCTAACCAACGAAAATTTCACGACCTAACCTAACCAATCGTTAGGTCAACTGTACGACCTTGACGATTGGTTAGGTTAGGTCGTGATATTTTTGTTATTTAGCCTTATAAAGCTAACTAAAGAAGGCTGGAGGCCCTGATCTTCAGGTGATCCCCTTATTTTTCTGAGTACACGATTAAAACTTAAAAATTAAGCATGGATCTTGAAAGTAATTAAAATTGTTTATAAGAAACAAAATTTGAAGGGGAAATTAAGAAAAGCTTTTTTATAAAGTAACTTATTTTGTATCATCAAGACATTTCAGTTAAAATACAAAAAGTTTAATTATATTTCAATGGCGGCAGTCAAACAGAAAAGATCCTAATTTACTTAAGCTCCCGTCTCTTCGATTTTCATAAATTATACATCGGTAGCTTTCGTTTCTTCATTAGGAATGCGATTTAGACACTCTAGTAAGGGAAATGCTTCAAAACCTAACCTAACAACCTAAAAAAAAAAAATCTAGTTTTAACCAAACTTTTCTGGTCAATTTTGAGGTGCTTTGCACGAATCTGCCATTGGTTTCCTGTGCAAATGCATAGTTTTTTGAGATATCGTACCATAAACGTATAGGATATGTTCATGTTACGAGATCTCGTAAACAACGCATTACCACAGGAAACGTGCAAAACACCTCAAAATTAACCAAAAAAGTTTGCTCTCGTCATTTTCGTTTAAACTAACGAAAATATCACGACTTAACCTAACAATCATCAAGGGCGTACAGTTGACCAAACCGGACATTCAATTAACCTAACAGGTTAATATTGGTTATTTCACCTAAATATCTTCTGATCTTTTCGTATTAGGCACTCACTGTCTCATTTCGGGCAAGTTAAGGATGAGAGAATAACGCCGTAATTGATAAAAACATCCAATGCTTTGTGTTCATCTAGGACACATGGCGAATCAAGTCCTCAAAGTCGAAATCACACGAACGGCACGTCATAATTCTATCGGAAACGCCACCAAACTGAATCCAATTAGAATTTACACGAATACTAATGTTGTCAATCTGGTGATTTTTTTTCTAACTAAAAAACACTAGATTTTCATTAAAAATCCTGTAAAACTACAAACTCGCTAGACTTTGTTTTTGAAACTATCTACATCTTTGTTAGGTTAGGTTTTGTTTTGAAGCATTTCCCTTACTAGAGACTGTCTAAATCGCATTCCTAATGAAGAAAAGAAGGTACCGATGTATAATTTATGAAAATCGGAGGTGGTCAGGCAAGTCAGGCTGAGCCTGACCTGTTATTTCTCCTGCTTTGGACTTCAAAAAATTGACAATACACAATCCCATCTCTTGTGAAGTTGTCAGGCTAAAAATTTCCCTCCCTCCATCCATCAATCATCTAAACCCCATTTCCCCAGTGAGGGTGTGGAGAAAGACGCGGGAAGAGAGGGAAGATGTGTGGCTAAAAATTATGAGTCCGATATATTTACTTCATAAAACATGTTATAATGACCATGTTAGGATTTATAAATAAGGTTATATAGCTATTTGCATATACACTGTGACTGTACATAAAGTTAATTATTACTGTATTATTATGCATCTTCTCAAATAACAAAACCTTACAACTCTCATAAAAATGCACAATTCCGTCTTGTCAGGCAAACAATTTTGTCTGACGTCTCTCTTTGAAACATGTGATGATGTAACTCTTATGATTTATTTATAATGTTATAAAGTCATTTGGATATTCACTATACAGTAAAGTTAATTAATATTTTAAATGATTTATTACTTTGTATCCACCGAATAACCAAGTTTTTAATGTTCGAGGTCAGGCAAATTCATATTTGCCTGACGACTTGCTGCTGTGCCAAATGTGTTATCTTGAATTACTAAACATTTAAAAGCAATATTTGCATATCATACTGGGAGTTGGATATTTCTATATTATCTACTTTTGCATAGTACAGTAAATTTTAGGAAATTTAATACACAACATATGGGAAGTGTTCATTTTATAAAAATCAGTAACATCTGCGTCGAAACACAGCTCTTGGTATGACGTCACGTGGTGACGTCAACGCGTTGCATACGAGGTGTCACGACATTTTGAATGTTGAAATCTCGTGGGATGAAGATAGTTTAAACCAGCCTGAAAACCTTTACGCAAAACTAGATGACTTTTTATTTTTTATATTTGCTGCTTTGAAGAATTGCTTAGCAATGCTGAAAAACTACTTGATGTTTTACAGTGCAGGATAGTGGACATAGAATTTGCAAAAAAGAAAATTAATGATTTTATTAGTTTTTTGGAAGGGAAAATTAATGACAAGTTATAATGAAATTTTTAAAAAGACATATGACATAGTAAGTTGTTCGACCATTCCTCCCCCCTACTAAGAGACTCGGAGGAAAAGTGATACTTTAAAGAAATTTACTTTAGCATTCTGAATACCTCTGTAATAGCCTTGAAGGAACGATTTGAATGCATTCAGTTCTCATTTTTTGAGCTGTTGAATTCATTAATGTTTGCAGTATATAAAGAAAATTTCCCCCAAAATTTAATAGAAGCACTTTAATATAAATAAGTACAGTAATCTATTTGACGTAAAAGCTTTAACGTCAAAATTGAAATACATAACATCTATCAGGACTCAGATTTTTGTCAGTGCAAACATGCAAAAGAAATTTTGGATCACCTGAAGACCAGGGCCCCCAGCCTTCTTTAGTTACGCTTATAAGGCTAACTAACGAAAATATCACAACCTAAACCAATCGTTAGGTCAACTGCACGCCGATTGGTTAGGTTAGGTTAGGTTGTGGTATTTTCGTTAGTTAGCCTTATAAAGCTAACTAAAGAAGGCTGGGGGCCCTGATCTTCAGGTGATCCGAAATTTTAAAGCTTTATCTTGACCTTACAACAACCTTACCTGAAACGATCAAATTAATTCGGCTCCTTTTGACAATCCTTGTAACCAGTGTGTCAACGGAAAAAAGTTTTTCAACGCTTAACAGAATAAAGACGTACCAACGGAATACCATGTCAGAGGAAAGAATTGCCTTAGAGAATGAAATTGTAATATCACTAGAGAAAAATAAAATGTTGCACGAGAAAGTAATTGAAGAATTTGCATTAAAACCAAGAAGATTGGAGTTCATGTATAAATAAATAAGGTAAGGCGATGTTTTATTTCCTAAATTTATGCCAGTTAAAAATATTCTAATTATATTATTATACATAATACATATCACGGTGAGACAATTAATATATATATATATATATATATATATATATATATATATATATATATATATATATACACACACAGTGCATTCCGGTTTACTGGGACACATTGGGACCAAGGTGTTTTGGCCCAATGAAGCGGCTGGCCCAATTATGAGAACGTTATTTAGTACAATACTGTAGGCTAAAACGATATTACTCTTAAATTTTTTTTTTTTTAAAAGCTGTGTACAAATGCAACTCTAAACATTTAAAAGAAGGACAGAGTACTATGAATGAATACTTTACAAAATTTGCAAATTTATTTATTTAAAGAATTTGTCTAAAGTTGGCTGTTGCAAGGATTTTACTGATTGTAAATGAACAAAATCAATACACGCATCTAAGGCCGATTGAGGGCACTTTTCCTTCCCTTCCTGCATAAAGTACTGCTGCAGGGCACGTATGTGCGCGTTTGCCTCCGCGTGAGTTATTTTTCAAGGCTCAGGTTCATCCTCCTCGTCGCTGTCTGAATCTCTTCGCTGACGTTTCACTGCTATCTGCTCAACAGTAGTGTCCTCACAATCTTCATATTCGCTGTAACACTGCAAATTGTCGTCAATGTCATCATAAACCTCGTGACTGGTAACACATGGCGATGTCGTCATAGCTTCAATCTCTTCTGCTGGATTCCGCTACTGCATTAGCAGATATTGAGAAACCGCAATGGCGAAAGCAGTTTTGAATAATTTTGGAGTTAATTCCTCGCCACTGCGACTGATGAATTCTATAGCTTGGAGAAGGTTAATTTTCGCACTTACTTCTTTAGCTGTTGATGTTGTGGTTAGGAGATTTTCTTCAATTGCTTCCAGAGTGCACTTTACCAGTTCTTTACGATAGACTGTCTTTAAATTTTTGATGATTTCCTGATCCATTGGCTGGAACAGTGTGGTTGTTAGGTGTCAAACGCCAATCTTGTGTTCTTTATGCAATTCAGATGTGGGTGAGCCGAGCAATTGTCCACAAACAATAAAAATTTACGCGACTTTCGTTGCAAAGCTGCATCCCATGACATCAGCCACTCAGTGAACAAAACTGCAGCCATCCAAGCGTTTTTGTTTGCACGATAAGTGACCGGTAAGCTGTCCATGTTCAAGCCTTTAAAACATCGTGGTTTCTGATTCTTGCCGATCAAAAGAAGTTTCAATTTGTCATTTCCAGACACGTTGGTACATCATAGCATAGTTACACGAGCCATAGCTTTTTTAAAACCAGAAATTAATTAGCTTGATAAAGACCAGTTTCGTCGGCGTTGTAGATGTCATCAGCAGAAAAATGAGCGAGCAGCTCAGGCAGTATGGTCGACTTCCATTGCTCAGCTCCGACAGCGTCGGCACTTCCTTTCTCGCCGTGCGATTTTTTTAATTTAATGTTATGCCTTCCTTTCCAATGAGACAGCCAGCCATCCGTTGCTTTGAAGTTGTCATGTCCCAACTTGAGCAAGCTCAACCCCCTTGGTTTTCAGTATGGGACCACTCACATGGACACCACGTGCTGTCACAATGGAAAATCACTGATTAAGAGCATCATCGACGTCTGGGTCCTTTCCATCTCGCTTTCTTTTCATGGAAGTCCCAGGCTGATCTTCACTCAAAGTCCATTCTCGGCGCAGTTGTTCTTGCTGTTTCAACAATCTACCAACAGTAGATTTCGACACCCGTAATCTCCGCGAGTTGTCGTTGACTGGTGTTAGCCGGCAGAGATTTGATTTTGTCCATCAGATCAATTTTCTCAGCGAGCGAAGGGTCTTGTTGCCGTGACATTTTGAATCACACTGAGCAGTGAGAAACAATCATCAGCCTGACTTAACTTCCTTCCTTGTTCATGGGATTGACGTCACAATTTTCGGACCAATAAAGTGGCGCAGTTGGCTATATTAAGCAGAAAAAAATAACACTAGTTAATTGTAATTGTTTTTGTCCTCAGAAGATTGACCCAATAAACCGGCTGCCCCAAGTTAAACGGCGGCCCAAAAAACCGGAATACACTATATATATATTAGGGTGTCACTTATTTTTCAACTTAAGTTACCGTGCTCTGACCCCATCAAAGTATGCCATATGAAACACAAACACTGTCTACAAAGTTTTATCGAGATATTTTAATATTTAGAGGTCGCTCAACGGCTTCGAAGTATTGGATACGAGATTCTCAGAAACTGTGAATATAAACAATTTCCAAATGTATTTAAAAAATTTATTATGTTCCTACATTAGCAGGAAGTGCACAAGACATTACCATAATATTAAGATGAAGTACATTAACATCAGACAGTAGCGTAATTATGATTAATCATTATTTCCACTCAAGGTATGCTTTTGTCCCCATGTGCAATGCTTGCGATGGTCTTCAACAACCTAGAGAAGAGACTGGAGTTCATCTTTGGTTAGGTATCCAGAAAAATCCTGGATGAGAGCAACTCCACGTTCAGCAAAGTCATTTGTTACAGTTAGAATTTTTACAGTCTCTTTCGCAGTCTGGTAATGGGTATCATCCTCCCATTGCTCAGCAGTTTTCTCCAAGAATTCATCTGGGAGGTTGAGCTTCGTGAACAATGATTTTGTTTTTTTTGTTAGTTTTCCAAGCTTTTTTGTTTCACAGTATCCAGATCAACAACCACACGTTTTGGAGGGTTCTCTTGTCCATCAACACTAGTCATAGATATGACCATGCGATTTTTTTTTATATCAGGGAGGACATCGTCATCGAAAAAAGAAAGACCCACCAGCTCTTCAGACACATGCCATAAATGAGCTGCCATCTTCTGTGAAGTTACCATGGCAATGCGTGGATGGATGTTTGAATACTTTATTAGTGACTGTAGGAGATGATCATTTTGGGGAGCACTAATAGCGAAAGGGCACGTGGTCCAAGCTTTCACATAGATGCATACAATAAAAATGCGAAAGTCGCGAAGTCCTCTTTCCTCACGGTTTGTTAACTTAAATTGTGATCTGAACATCCAAATCTTTAACGAATAGATTGCCTTTGACGTCCATCGTGCCTGATGCATCGCTCCGGGAGCATGAAAAACTACTATACGATTAGAGACAGCACCAAGGAACAGACATGCCAGTTCAAGTAGCTCCTTATAGTCGTCTCGCGGGATTTTTGTAGTCATTGCAGATTTAGAGAAGCTAATGAGACCTTCCTTTACAGCAGAAGTGGCAATTTCATCAGTGGTGGAGTCTTCATACCGCTTTGGATCAATGTCGTCCCACTTTCCTTGAAATCTCTTAAAAAGTTGGACATATGTAGCTAATGTGGGGCTCATGCATTCTTTAAAAGCTGTTGCAGCCAAAACTTCGATGATGTGATGTCTGCAGGCCAGATGGAGTAGGTCACGTTTCAGCATCTGCTGTAAAGTAACGCAAGTCCTAGCCACTAGACCAGTACTGGAGCTAGTTGTATCGAAGGATATAGCTTGGACCTTTTCTTCAATATCCCACTTACGGAGAGCTTCACTGACAGCTGCAGCTTGTGCTTTTCCAGTTCCAGATACGAGCTTTGGAACGCCAAGAAGCTGATGTATTCCCTGACCTGTTACTATGACAGGAAGACGATCAATTTTTTTCCTTCCAGTAATTTCCGGTAATAATTTACCATCTCAGTGTACAGTAAGAGGTACATTCGGCTTGAAGTTTTTCATGACGGTCATAGAGTGCTTCCCTTTGCTTCTTTCGTTCACGTCGGATGGTCTCTCGATTCACAGCAAGAGCAGGGATACCATGGCTGAGACTTTTCGCAGTCTCCGCAATAATCATAGTAGCAGCACGATCAGATACTTTACAGCGATCTAGAACTGCTGTGAGACCAGGCGTGGTGACTTCTTTTCTTCCCCGCTTGAAAGGGGGTTTCTGCCTACTTGTTCCAGGAACAGCTTCAGGTTCTGATTCCTCTTCCTCAAAAGTCGATGAACTGCTGCTCTCTAGTGTAACAGAATCTAACAATGAATCATTGCTTTGTTCTGCGCAATGATTCATTGTTAGATTCTGTTACACTAGAGAGCAGCAGTTCATCGACTTTTGAGGAAGAGGAATCAGAACCTGAAGCTGTTCCTGGAACAAGTAGGCAGAAACCCCCTTTCAAGCGGGGAAGAAAAGAAGTCACCACGCCTGGTCTCACAGCAGTTCTAGATCGCTGTAAAGTATCTGATCGTGCTGCTATGATTATTGCGGAGACTGCGAAAAGTCTCAGCCATGGTATCCCTGCTCTTGCTGTGAATCGAGAGACCATCCGACGTGAACGAAAGAAGCAAAGGGAAGCACTCTATGACCGTCATGAAAAACTTCAAGCCGAATGTACCTCTTACTGTACACACACGTTTCTCCTTCTTTGCCTCCTTCTGATGTAGCACAATATCAACAGAAGACATTGTTCCACGACGGTCTTTTTCACGCTGAGCAATGAGAAACTGCTTATCTTCCTCCATTTTGATTGTCGAGGGCATTTGCATGAGCGATATCAAAGAGGTCGTGAAAACAGTTCTTGAACATGCTCTCATTCTTAGTCTGTACTTCTGTCTTGCGGGATGCATTTTTCTTCAATGCTTTCCATCGTGAGGAGTTTTTCCAATTTTCTGATTGTATCCTGTTTGTGTTGAGTTGGAATTCGGGCACGATTCCAAAACTACTCCATTTTTTTTTCAATTGCCATTGATGAAGCCTCTCTTATCGTCTTCTTTTTTATATGTAAATGAAGGAGAAAGGAGAGAGCCTGAAGATTTGATGGCAATTTACCACTTCTAATATCATTCTCACACTTGTCAATCAAGTAAACCTTAGATTTCTTTCGAGTCTCCATCATTAAATAAATGTATTTTGCTATATAAATTTACACCTGGAAATAAAAAAGTTAGTTATTATGCAATAAAAAAACACTAATACACACACATCCTACTCTTAAGACTAAAATAACACACACTAATGCAAACACATCCTACCATTAAGGCGACTGAAATGATATTGGGGTTTGGCATAGAAAGGAAGCGAATTTCAGTTTAGGAAAAGTAACGACAAGTCATCAAAATTTTAATGGCCTTGAGCGACCTCTAAATATTATTTTCTCATGAAACTTCATAATCAGCGTTTTTACGTGCAATGTCACATTTCTAGAGTGTCAAACCGAAACTTCTTGATGGTTCAATTCTTACCATACAATTAAGTGACACCCTAATTATATATATATATATCAGGGATGGGAAACTGAATCGAACTGGAATCGATAAACTGATAAAACCGATATTATTTTATGAACTGAAATCCAAAAAAACTCGAACTGAAAAAAATTGACAACTAAAATCGAAATTCGAACTGAAATTGGAAAACAATCAAAAACTGAAATCTGAATTCGAATAGATTAAAAATAAGTTTTGCGTTTGTTTTGAGGAGCATTTGGATTGCAAAAAAAATATATAAATAACGTGAATTATTTTCCTTTTTCTTGCGACTTAACATTTGTATGGATTTAAAATATCCATTTATCCTTTAATTCGATGTAGAAAATAACGCGGCTGAAAGTATCATACTAGAGACAATGGTTTTAAAAAGAAAGAAAAAAAAAGAATTAGGGAGGACAATTTTTATCCCATATCAAAATACTTTTCAATAATGATTGTGCTCCTTTCGTTGACCTAAGTTTAATCACTTGGTAAGGACGCCTTCAGTTTTTTTCTGACCATTAAAACTTTCAGTTCGATAATAGCTATACTATCTATATTTACGTAAGTGAGTGAGATAATCCGTGGGAATGACCAAACTTCAACTCAAACGTTAATCCTTTGGAATGTTATTCTAATCTCTTATCTATTTTTTATATATTTTATAAATGTCGTGTGCTTTAAAATTTAAAAAGTTTACGAATTAATAAAACATTTCGAATTGAAAGTTTTTTGTTAAATAAAACTTTGTGAATGAAATGAAGCGAATAAGTAAAAAAAAAAAAAAAAAAAGATGTTTCGTGCTGATTCAGTTGGCTATAGATACTTACATGTTTAATCATACAAAAGTAAAGATAGTTACTAAAGCAAATTCTCTCTTTGAAAAACAGAAATCGAATGCAAATATAAAATTAAATCCGAATTTGTCAATAGGGTACCCCCCAAAAAATAATAAAAATAGTACAAAGAAATTCTTAAAGAAATGTGAAAAAAAAACTGGAATCGAAATTTAAATTGAATCTAACCGAAAAATATAAAACTTTAATCGAAAAATAAACTAAAATCGAAAACTGGACTTCAAATTTTTTCCCATCCTTGATATATATATATATATACACAGTATATATATTAAACGAAAACAACTTAAAAAACTCAAAACCTCCTTTATCACATGGTTCTTTCATTTTTTCGATGCCTGTAAAAATAAAACGGCAAATAATATTTGTTTTGGTATATTCATTTGGGATCTATCCCTCTCATGTGTGTGTGTATATATATATATATATATATATATAATATATATATTATTATGGGTGAATTTCACAAACACGTGAAATGAATGAATGATGCAAACCCACAAGGAAAAATAAAAAATTATTCAAAGGTCTTTCGTGTATTCAGTAGTACACCCCGTCAGGGAAATGACGAGGTGTACTGTTGAATACACGAAAAGCCTTGGAACCATTTTTTTCTTCTTCGTGGGTTTGCATCACATATCCTGACAAAGCTAAACTCTTCGCTCAAACTTAAGCCTCCAATTCAACCCTGGACGATTCCAGTGCTGTTCCTCCACCTCCTCCTTCCTCTGACCTAATTATGTCTCAAATTAGAATTTCTTCTAAGGATGTTTTTTTCTGCCCTATTTCGGCTCAACTCTAGGAAGGCGTACGGTACTGATCGTGTTCCTCCTGTTGTTCTTCAGAACTGTGCTTCTGTGCTGTGCTGTGCTGTGCTGACACCATGCCTAGGCAAACTCTTTCGTCTTTGTCTTTCATTTGGTATTTTTCCTTCGTGCTAGAAGTTCGCTTTCATTCAGCCTGTCCCAAAGAAGGGTGACCGCCCTCAACCCTCCAACTATCGTCCAATTGCTTTGATTTCTTGCCTTTCCAAAGTTTTTGAATCTATCCTTAATAGGAAGATTCTTAAACCCCTCTTCTCGCAATCATCTTTCAGATCGTCAGTATGGGTCCCCCAAGGGACGCTCTACTGGCGATCTTCTTGTACTAGCTTTTGGTAGTGTGTGGCACAAATCTTTAATTTCGAAACTGCTCTCCTTCGGTTTCTATCCTTGTATCTGTGCCTTCATCTCTAATTTCCTTTCTGGCCGATCTACAGCCGCGGTTGTAAATGGCTACTGTTCTTCTCCTAAAGTTATCAACAGTGGTGCTCCTGGGTTCTGCCCTTTCACCCACTCTTCACTTCTCTACCCGCTTCGCAAAGCGTCCCTCTCAACAGTCATTCCATGCTTTTGTGGGCATCACCTTTGTTCTCTCTCTCGCATAATATATATATATATATATATATATATATATAATATATATATATATATATATATATACCGGGTTAGTCCCGTTCTGGTTTTAAAATTTTATTACAACAAAACCAAGAGATAAGCAACAAAATGCCAAAAACTGCATTATTCTATATCTTTTGGTTTTGTTGTAATAAACTTTTAAAACCAGAACGAGACTTTGTGGACACCCGGTATAATTATTTATATTAACCACGAATATTGTGTACTCTGGTAGTGCGTATGTTTTCGTCTATAGTGTACCTATGGTTAGTGTCCCAAGTGACTCGTCTGTCTTTCCAATATATTTTACTTCAGAGATTGCGTACTCCGTGTCTGACGACTTTTTTATACCGACTCTCTCTGGTTAAGTTTTCCTTCGACTTTGCCATTTTCCAGAACTTTTGAAAAACCAATTGCCCGACCACTTGTATAAAAACTAGGTACATTATATTCACCAGATAAAGAGCCGTATTTCACTAATTTTTTTAATCTAATTAAAAAAAAAAAAAAAAAAAAAAGATGCAGCAGTGTCAAAAAAGCTCCTATAATATTTACGTCGAAACCCTTTCTCGTTGAAATTCGAATAAGAAGTGAACACGAAATCAAAAACTGGGAGACACTGAGAACGATTTTGCCTAAACTTCTAGAGCAATACCTAATTCCTGTTCGATATTTTACAGTTCGATAAATCATTGATTGCTGTTCATTTTGGAACGAGTGAAAAAGATTCCTCCCTTTTGTTGATTCAAGAAGCAGAACGTGACTTTAAGGATAAGAAAAAATGTTATATTCCCTAAATAATTGTAATTGTTAGATTAAAATTATTTTATTTACCATTTTTGATAAACAGTTGCGTAAAATAAGATTTATCGCGTATTTTTATAATAATTTTTGGAAGGAATGAAAGACCCAAAGAAAAAACTTGTATATATTTATATTAAATTTGTATTTGCAATACATCCTTTTCGGCAATAGCTAGTCGAAACATGCTAAAATCCATGGTAAAAAGTTATTTTACACTGAGCATGACTCCATTACCTATATATATATATACACATACACATTGTGTGTGGGTGTAGGTGTAAGTGTAAGAGAGAGAGAGAGGAGAGACTGACAGACTGGTCATTTTAGTTTAGTATTAGATGTGGCAGTAAATTGGGTGTTCAGTTTTCCACTTCATTTTGTTTTATCGACACTTTCCACACGAGCGCCATATTGATTCGAGTAAAACATTAAAAATCCGCTCCAGTATATTTGTAATTTCGTATATTTACTTTCCTGAAATCCATTTAACCTTTTATGAAATGTGATTTCTGTTAAACCAAAACACACACACAGACACAATATATATATGTAGATATATACACAGGGTGTACACTAATTGTCCTTACAACTTCTCTTTCAAATAAAAATATGAGGAAACGAGGTACATATACCATTTTTTGCGCCACTGTGAGAAAAAGTAATAGTTTCACGTGGTAGTTGAAAGATGTCAGATTATTGTACAGGATGTACACAAATTACGAAAAAGATACGAAATTCCCTTAACATCCATTTACCAAATCGATGGATTGGCCGTGGGGGGCACCTCTCTTGGCCGGCCAGATCACCAGACATAACACCCTGTGACTTTTTTCCATGGGGTTATGTAAGACTGCGTGTACACTACTCCGGTGGCTAACATCGACGATTTAAAGACCAGAATTGCTGCTGCTGTTGCGAGAGTTGACGTTGAAATGTTGCAGCGTATATGGATGGAGATAGAATACCGTTTGGACGTCTTACGTGTGACAAATGGTGCCCATGTTGAATGTATTTGAGATTACGTGAAACTTTATTACTTTCTCCCACAGATAGCGTAAAAACGGTATGTGTACCTCGTTTTCTAATGTTTTTATTTGAGAGAGAAGTTGTAAAGATAATTTGTGTACACCCTATATATATATATATATATATTATTATATATATATATATATATATATATATATATAAATTATATATTATATATACAGGGTGTCCCATAAGTCCGGCATCATAGGAGAAATTCATATTTTTCTATTTCTACAAACCATAATTCATATTTTTCTCTTTCTACAGACCATAATGTCTGTGCTCGGGATGCCAATTTCCCGTCCACCATTCTGTTCAGTGACGAGGCTGTTTTTTATGGAAATGGTGAGGTAAATCGACAGAACACCCGCTACTGGTCTCAAAACAACCCTCACTGGTATACCTCTTCAAAGGAACAAGGTGCATCTCGGATGATGGTATGGTGTAGCATTTGGAAGGATCGCATCATAGGCCCCCTCTTTTTCGATGAACATGTCACTGGAGGCACCTACCTACGTATGCTCAAGGAAGAAGCATTTCCCAGTGTCTTGAACGAAGAAGGAAATTTCCCAACGTGGTCCCAGCAAGACGGCGCTCCTGCACATTACAGCACCCAAGTAAGGGAATACCTGTACCAACAATTCCCTGGTCATTGGATAGGACGTCGAGGGCCTGTAGAATAGCGTGTAGCGTCATGAGCGATCTGGAGGCACATTTCAGGTTTTGTACAATCAACCTTGCTGATTTCAGAAAAGAAATAAAAAAATTTCTGCAACAAGCAGAACGACTCCTTTTTCGCATGTAAAAAATACAAAATTCTTGTTAATTATAGTTGGCAACACTGACTGACATGGTACTTCTGGCAGCTTTCTAATTATTCTCAGTGAGTCATCCCCTGGAATTTCTTAGTTTTACGCTAGCTCGCTTGAGAGAAACAAGTGTTTTTTCTGTAGATGGGGTGTTCAAAAACCCCAAGGTACTAACGAAAGGTGCGTTTTGTGATATATACATTATACACATTTCTTTGTTTTGTTGTGTTTTACATTGTTTATAAGTTTGTTATATGTCTTAGGGTATATATATATATACCATATGTGTATACACATATGTGTGTGTGCAGTATATTTATACATATATATATATATATATTGGTAAACTTATTGTTTACCAATAAACCAAGCCTTATATATATATATATATATTATATACTCATAATCATATATATTTTTATTTATACGTTTGTGTTTTTGTTTCAGTGTTCCTGTGTGATACTTGTTGAGTTTTGCTGGTACAATGAGCACGCAAAGAACACGGGGATCTGCCAGCCACATTGTCTTTGAGAGCTTCCTCTGTCTGAACTTCCAACCCGTATACAAGTTGCAAGGCATTTCCTCTTCTTGAAGGAGAACAAGTACACCAGCAACAGGGAGATTCTTCCGGAGGTATGCCAAACACTCATTGACCTTTGGAATCGTGCTAACATTCCATCACAGCCAATCAAGAATGTGAAGACCAAGCTGCTCCGATTGATGGAAAAAGGCTCACAAGCATCGAAGCAAGGCAAACAGGCCACAAAAACCAAGAAGTTCGAGAAAAGCCTGAATCAGTTGTTTGACATAGCTGTCTGCCAATGCGATGATCTGTCTGCATGCCACTGTGAAAAAGAAATGAAAGTTCCACAATGAGAGCATGCCTTTCTGATCGACCAGAGAACCACGCGGATCATGCAGATCAGTTGGGTGGATACGAATGTGACTCAGATGATGGAGAAAAGGAAGTCAAGAGAGGATCGGATGCAAGAAAGACAAGAAGAAGAGAATAGAAGAAAAACGGAACGGTAAGAGGTAGCATCCTCTGCAGATGTGGTCGAATCAGCTCAAGCAGAAGCAGACTCCAGTGGTGAAAGTGTTGGTGATGAGTGGATGGGTGATAGTGCCCAGGAGGACAGGAACATCACACCGATTCCCACTGTTGCTTTGGAAGCTGACCGGTATGGTGTATCGAACAGGGCTGCTGCAGCTATCAGCACTGCAACATTGGTTGACTATGGCATCATTAGTTCTGATGATCAGATAAACGTAATTGATCACCACAAAGTATGGAGAGCACGGCAGAAGGTACGGAGGGATCTGAAGGAAGCAGTAACTTACCACGATGTGGAAGTCACTGCTTTATTTTTTGATGGGCGGAAAGACATGACACTTGTCAAAGAGAAAAAGGGGAACAAATGGTACAGCACAAAGAAAGTTGAGGACCACTATGTGCTGGTCGGAGAGCCTGGAACCTTCTATCTAAGTCATCTGACACTGGAACGAGGAACTGGCACTGTCATTGCGGATGGACTTCAAAATGCGATTGAAGAAATGGGTATTGCGGACAAGATAATTGCAGTGGGAGCCGACAGCACAGCCACAAACACAGGGCACAGAAGTGGAGCAATACACCTGCTAGAGTGCCGCCTGGGTCGCCCTTTGCACTGGTTCATCTGTAGTCTGCATTTAAATGAACTCCCACTGCGCCACTTGTGCAAGGACCTCATCGGCCCAACAGAATCTGCAACTCGATGGAAAGGACCAATTGGCAAAGCTTTGGCCACATGTGAAAGTTTGCCACTTTCCTCTAGAGGAATTCAATGTATTGCTGATGGCCACACTCTCCCGGATGTTGACCTTACTGAATTGAGTCGTGACCAAGCCTACCTCTACAGAATGATGAAAGCGATAAGGACTGGTGTCATTAATGAAGATCTTCTACGAGAGAAGCCTGGACCAATCTCCCATGCAGGATGGGTTACAACTGCCATCAGAATTTGTCGGCTATATGTAGCGATGGCGCGGCCAAGTGATGAACTGTATTCACTCTCACAGTTTGTCGTGTGCCACTATGGACCCGTGTGGTTTAGCATCAAGTGCCATCCAAGGTGCACAGATGGCCCAAACATTTCCTTGAGCAAATGAAGCTGCTACGATTACTGCCACCAGCTAGCAAGACTGTCACATGGCCTGTGATCCAAAGAAATGCATATTGGGCTCACCCTGAAAATGTTCTACTGGCAATGCTTGCAGATGCAGATCAAGCAAACCTGAAATTGGCCATCGATGTAATCAAGACCATTCGACGAGCTCCCAAACCTGCTCAACAGCACGTCAGAGAATTTCGGCCACCAAAGATCAAACAAAGTGCTCAGAATTTGAAAGATTTACTTCCACCAGTGGAGGAGTGCAC
>JAJOZX010002809.1:542500-586500 GCA_023014485.1 Bathynomus jamesi
TATATATATATATATATATATATATATATATATAAAATCTATATAATATAAAGGTATTATCCCGGTCTTTTTGACGAAATAAGATTTCGAAAATGCAGCTAACCAAATAAAGAAAAATATTATTTTTGTATAAAGTACTTAATGGCGACTTTCCTGATCCATTTTGAGATCTACAAATTTTTTACTTATATCCATTCCCGTCATTTACTTACGAAAGAATGTAACAAAATTTCAAACTTTTTAAAAGCATTTTATCTAAAATATGACGAATATAAAATTCAATTTTAAATTTTGTCATACTTTTAAAACAGTATTTTATAAAAAAAAAAAATATATATATACTGTATATATATAATGCGTATTTGCATGCATATAAGAAAAAGTTTCACTTCTGAGTGAGGTATTTTATTTGTGAGGTAGGTAGCATGCTCGGAAGGTTATAGTTTAAGAGGAAGTTTCATATGGAAAGTTATGAATGTAAAAAGTTAAAGGTTAACAATGACTTTCAAAGAACGTACGAGGTTAAAGGGGTAAACCATAACTTTTTAAAAACAAGGAAACTAAAGAGTTTCTAATTTTATGCTTTCTTGTTTGAAACTCAACCGCGCACAAGCATGCTATTGGATACCTTATAATAGGTACTGTATATTCTAGTCTATTAAATATAGTTTATATGTATATTGCCCGAAAATCACATCTGTCCAAATCGGAATTCCATCAATTATTATTTATTACTGTTGTTTAATATTAAATTGGCTGTTGTCATTAACATTCTAATTACACTGGTCGACAAATCGAACTCTTTTTTTTTCTCATCAAAGATGTATACACACTTTTCTAGATCAGGTTTGTACGCTGATTCCCACGTATGTCTTCGGTTTTTCTCTAGCACATCTAGTTATCGAAATATGGCTGGTGTTAATTTCAGCACAATTTATCGTAAAAGTACAAACTTCATTCATAAAAAGAAATATATACCAACCTAAAAAACGTTGCGAGTATGATTTTCTTTTGTAAACCTTGTCATGATCGTCGCCGTACAACATCCAGCAGTAGTCTGCCAGCATACTTTCGTTCCAGAAACCTTAGTAGCGATTTTTCCATTGACTGGATGTATTGATGGAAGCGTTTCCCCTGTTTCTCATTCACCGCGCCAAGGTTTTCGGGAAAGAAATCTAGATATGAATGTAGAAAATGTATTTCAAGGACGTGCGGCAGCCCATTTCCTGATATGCATCGCGCAGTTTCTGAATTCCATCTTTGTATGCGGGAGACTTGTGGTTACCCAAGAAGTTTCCACAAATCCATTTGAAAGTCTGCCATGTTTTTAGTTCTAAGGCATTGAGGCTTTCTTCAAAGCCTTCATCCTGCAGAACCTCCGTGATTTGGGGCCCCACAAAGATTTCCTCCAATTTCGTGGTACTGATTACAAATTTCTCAAGTTATCGAAACCCTCTCGAATTCGCCTTACCCATCGCTTTCTCAAAATTTTTCATAAAGCCGAGCTTAATGTGGAGAGGTGGCAGAAAAATCATCTTTGGATCAACTAAGGAACAACTGGACACTGCCCGTTCCTGGCTCGTTGTGCTTCTTTGATGCCATGCACGTCTGATGTAATGATCCGCAGTAGCACGCTGTCCCATAGGCAGAGGAAACAACGGTATTGCGTGAACCCTCCTTGCATGCCCAGTAACATACCAATGACTTTGAGATCACCACAAATGTTCCATTGATGAGTACTGTATTGGATTACTTCGAGTAGTATATTCATGTTATCGTACGTCTCCTTTAAATAAACTTAAATGAACGAAGTGGGGATCGGGATGGACGGCTTTAAGTTCCCGTTATGCAGGAGAACCGCTTTCAAGCTTCACTGTGAGGAATCGGTGAAGAGGCGCAACTCAGATGGTGTGTGTACCTGTGACAAGTTCTCGAAAAGTCCATTGATATCACAGTGATATCATAGCAATAGCAGAGCGGACCGTCTACTGTAAAGAATGTCGCCAAATCATGGTTTCGTTTTCAATAGTGACACACTCGGACGTTCTTAAGTAAGTGTTTCTGCTTGAGTCTCGAGGAGAGAAGTTCTGATTTCTCTTTGGAGAGGGCTTGGTCACTAATGAGGTCATTCAACTCGTTTTGGGTAAGCCTCTCCGGCTCCGATTGCTCTTCGTCAGGTGTGTAGTCAAGATCGACTGAAGGTCCGCATTTCCACCTATCGCACCTTCGTCGGATTCCCTGTCGTCTTCTAAAGAATCGAGTCCATGCTGTGGAGGTATCGGCATCGTGTCATCGTGAGGGATCGGTCTGATTGCAGAGTCTAATTTCGGATAAACAATGTTATGCTTGTTCTTCACGAGAATCCAGTTATGTAAACATTGCAAAAGTAACAGTCGCCATGATGGTCTCTCGGCTCCCTCCATATCATGGGTATAGCGAACGGCATCGACTTTTTCCTTTGGTTCAACCAGTCACGTAATCCATTCGAAGAAGCGGTACAGATAACATGTGGCGCCCACGCCTTATCTTGGTCGCCTAGTGGACAGCCGAAATATAACCAGTAAGTTTTCCGAAGATTCCGTGATTGTATGCCGTTGTGATTTAGTCGCGAACGAGCCGCACACGTAACAGAAATTGTTGGGGTGATTTTTACACTTTCGAGGCATGATGATCGATGGGTGGGTTGATGTAACTCGCCTAAAAAAAAAATGTGTAAGTGGGCGACACAAAACAAAAAACACAACTAGACATGTGACTGTTACGCCAAAGAATAAAAGTGTGTACATGTGCAACGTTTGCAAATTTGTGGCCAGCAACTGCTCTCACCTAAAATACCACAAGACAACCTGCGGAAAGCCTAAGTTGAAACGACAAAATGCCATACATGAGGGTACAGAAACGGTAAAGCAAAAACCTACACCTAAGCTGCAACGATAAAATACTGCGCTACATGTATAAAGGACGCATATTATACGAGGGTAATTCAATAAGTATCCGCACTTTTTATTTTCACAATCTTATTTTCACATCTGATACATTATAAACACATCACTTCTCAACATAGTCTCCCTGTTTCTCAATACACTTAGGCCAGCGATCTGAAAGCTTCCTAATGCCATCACAAAAGAATGTTTTTGGATGTGTGCGTAGCCAGTCATGCACCGCCTTCAGGTCATCATCGCCTTGGAATCGCTGACCTCTCAAAACGTCTTTTAGCGGTCAAAACAGGTAAAAATCCGAAGGTGCCAGGTCTGGATTGTCGGCTGGATGGTCGAGAACTTCAAATTCAAGTTCTTGAGGGCATTTTCTAGTCTGTGCAGCAGTATGAGGGCGCGCATTGTCGTGTAACAGAATAACACCTTCCGACAATCTCTCTCCGTTTTGTGCGAATTGCTTGCTTTAACTCATTCCGAAGCATGTCAGAATACGATGCACTTGTTACTGTAGTTCCACGCTCTGGATAATGTTCAAGGATAGGGCCTCGTGTATCCCAAAACAATGTTAGCATAACTTTACCTGCTGACGGCTGCGCTTTGAACTTCTTTGCAACGGGAGATGTTGAATGCTTCCATTGCATGCTCTGTCGTTTGCTTTCTGGTTCATAGTGATGGATCCAGGTTTCATCCAGTGATAATGCGCTCCAAAACGTTTTCACCTTCATTATGATACCGCGCCAAAAGACGAAAGCAGACGTCCATACGATTACGCTTGTGCTTTCTGTCAACTGTTTGGGCACCCATCTTGCACAAACCTTGTGAAAGCCAAGAATGTCATGAACTATCGAATAGGCTGACCCTTGACTGATGTCTAATGAAGATGCAATTTATTTTATTGTTAATCTTCTGTCATCGAAAATCATTGCTCTGGCTTCTTCCTGCTTGTCTCCACTGGTTGATGTTGTCGGTCGTCCTGAGCGCTGAACATCTGTCACACATGTCCGACCTTCCTTGAACATTTGAATCCACTCGTACACACTTCCCATACGCATTATTCCCATACTGAGCACATAAACGCGTGTGAATTTCAGCTCCTTTCACACCTTCTGCCCACAAAAAACAAACCACGAATATCTCTCCGACCAGAATACAAATTGAAAGCGGCGCAGCCATACTCACTTCTCGTACGATGTGACAGTTACGAGTAGCCTAAATAAGCCTATACTGTTGCTAGCCTAAATAAACCTACAGATCTCAGTTTGGCTCGTTATTACGAGTATACAGTATGTACAGGGTGGGCGGAAAGTAGCTCCCTAATTTAAATTACATATAAATTATGTATAAATTGTGATTGTATTGTTATATTGTTATGGTGTGTTCTCTAAAGTGGTACAATTGTAACGGTAATCTTTTTTTCTCTAAAGTGTTCTCTTTGTGTTCTCTAAAGTGGTACAATTGTAACGTTCATTTTTTTTTTTCATTTCAGATTGAAGGGTAACATGGCTGAGCGTTTAACACTGCAGGAGCGTGCCCAGTTGGCGGCACGGTACGAAGTTTGGCAATCTGTCGTTCGAGTTCAAAGATGGTGGCGGGCCATTCACGGACCACGTGCCCAAGTGGACCCGAAAACAATCAAGAACTGCCACTCGAAGCTCATGACCACGGGGTCTGTGGCAGATGTTCGAAGATGTGGTCGCCCTTCGACATCCAGGGCCCAGGAGACAGTGCAGGAAGTTCAGGAAATGTTCGCACGGAGTCCACGAAAGTCAACTCGCCAGGCAGCTCGGGAAAGTGGACTCTCCCGCTACTCAGTGCGAACTGTGCTGAAGAAGGAGCTGAACTGGCGTGCGTGGAAGCCGCATTACTGCCAATCTCTCTCGGACGAGGACTGCGACATTCGCATGGAGTTCGGGGAAATCATGCTGGCTTGGCATGAAGACTGGCCCCATCTCTTCCGCAAACATCCTCTGGAGCGACGAGGCGGTGTTTCACGTCGGAGGCTTTGTCAACCGCCACAATTGCCACTACTGGGCAGGAGAGGATCCCATGGTTACCGCTGAAAAACGGCAGAATCGGTTCAGTGTAACGGTGTGGTGTGGTATGACCTCAGATCAGGTTGTGGGCCCGTTCCTTCTGCGCAACACCATGAATGCTGAGCGTACCTTGCTATGTTGCGAAACGAGGTCTGGCCGGTTGTGAGCACATGGGAGAACATCGACGATCTGATATTTATGCAAGATGGGCCCCTCCGCACTTCGCTCTTGTTGTCCGTGAGTGGCTGGATGCCCACTTCCCTGGGCGTTGGATGGGTCGTCGTGGTCCACATCAATGGCCAGCCAGGAGCCCGACTTGGACACCGTGCGACTTCTTTCTTTGGGGGTGGGTAAAGGAAGAAGTCTACCGCACCAAACCGAGGACATTGGAAGAAACTGGAGGACCGAATTCGGGAAGTCATGTCCTCCATCCCGCCGGAGTTCCTGCTAAAGTCAGTGGACGCATTCCTGGGCGGCTCCAGAAGCTGGTGGAAAGAGTTGGAGCCCACATTGAATTTTAGAGAAAACCTACTATGTATGCCTACCTTTCAATATTTCTTCTTGAAATAAATGGATAATATACGTATTTTTTACCAAGCCAAAATAGGGAGCTACTTTCCGCCCACCCTGTACAGTATATTATATATGTTGGGGTAAATGTGATAAATGGTAATTATGCATAATTACCGGTAATTATGCATAATTGAAAATATCATGACTTAACCTAACCAATTGTCAAGGGCGTACTGACCTAACGGGCATTCAATTGACCTAACCTGGCATTCAATCAATTGATCTAACAGGGCATCAAGGTTAGGTCAATTGAATGCCCGTTAGGTCAACTGTACGCCCTTCACAATTGGTTAGGTTAAGTCATGATATTTCAATTATGCATAATTACCGGTAATTATGCATAATTACCAATTAATCACATTACCCCCAACATATATACTATATTATCACTAAAATAAAAAGTGCGGATACTTATTGAAGTACCCTCGTATATTGTATCATATAGATATATATATATATTATATATATATATACTGTATATTATATTATATATATAGTTATATGCATATTATATATAGTATTATATTATATATATATATTATATTATATATATAGTTATATGCATATTATATATAGTATTATATATTTATATATATAATATAATACTATATGCATATTATATATAGGCTATATTATATTTATTATATATACACTGTATTATGATCGGTCTCATCTCGAAAATTAGACGTGCTAGAGGAAAACCGAAAACAGATTTGGAATCAGCGTCCCAACAGCTATCTCGCCCACCCATAATTATATCTGATGAAAAATACTTGTTGGCCAGTGTAATTTTTCGTCTCGCATTCATAATGATTTCAGTATTTTTTGTATTTGGCTTTGACGTAAGTATACGTCCTAGTCTGCACGTTCCTCTCAGTTTTAAGTCTCATAAAAATTTCTAGGATTTATAAAATTTGTATTTAAATTTTCAAAATAGAACATTATGTCCTACTCTGTATATATATTTTTAAATGAAATAAATTTTATGAACATGCTTCAGACTGAATGGGGAACATTTTAAACATTTTATGATATGGTTCATAAATAAATATATTTCCTAGTGAGTATAGACTTTTCGGAGACTTTATATCCATACTGGGTTTTTCGTTCAGAAGTTTTTAAGTAAAAACGGCACGTCTCGCGTTATTGCTGGCGGTGACCAAAGAAGCTGTAATTTTGAATAATGTAGTAAACAATATATAAAAAGGAAACTGTTTTACTTCTCTGGTCACGTTTCGCTCCAATATTGTAAAATGTCTCCAAAGAAAACGAGATGATTACACTGGCCAACAAAATGAAACTTTCTTTTCTCATCACAAACATGATCACACTTTTCTTAATGCATTTTTCGCGCTGATTCCGAATCTGGTTTTATTCTTTTTCTACCACGTATAGTTATATAGATACACTGGTTTTGATATTTTTAAGTTTTTGATATTGCTATAAGAAAATTTATGGATGTATAGATCACACTTAGGAATGCTAAACAACAAATACATCATATACCTTATTCAATGTACTTATAAATAAAGAATATATACATTATTTTATTAAAAGCGCTGTGAGTGTGATTTCCTTTTGTAAATTTGGCCTGGATTGTCACGATACAGCATCCAACATCATGCTTTCATTCCAATATCCTTGGTAGCGCTTCTCCATCATCTGAATATCTTGATGGAAGCGCTCTCCTTGCTCGTCACACACTGCACCAAGGTTTTCAGGAAAGAAATCTAAGTGGGAATGCAGGAAGTGAATTTTTAACGACATTCGACACTCCATTTCTTTGAAGGCATCAAAGAGGTTCTTGATTCCATCCTTATACGCAGGTGACTTGTTGCTTCCAAGAAAGTTTTCACATATCCATTTGAACGCCAGCCAAGCCTTCAATTCCAGCGGACTTAGGACTTTTTCAAATTCAGTGTCATTCAAAACCTCCCTTATTTGTGGCCCAACAAAAATTCCTTCCTTCAATTTTGCTGCAGTAACCTTCGGAAATTTCCTTGAAAGGTATTGGAACCCTTCAGAATTGACTTTACCCATTGCTTTAACAAAATTCTTCATTAAACCAAGTTTAATGTGAAGAGGTGGCAGATAGATCTTTTGGGGATCCACTAAAGGGACAGACTGGACATTGCTTATCCCTGGGACATATGTATACCTAAGTGGCCAGTCACTTTTGGTGTAATGTTCTATAGTGGCGCGACTGTCCCACAGGCAAAGGAAACAACAAAATTTTGTGAATCCTGACTGCATACCCATAAGCATTCCTATAACTTTTAGATCTCCACAAACATTCCATTGATGACTGTCGTATTTGATTGCCTTAAGTAGTATATCCATATTGTCATATGTCTCTTTTAGATGGACGGAATGGGCAATGGGGATGGATGGCATTATATTACCATTATGCAAAAGAACTGCTTTCAGGCTTCTCTGCGACGAATCAATAAAGAGGCGCCACTCAGATGCCACATACGTCTGAGATATGGCTGTAAATAGTCCATTGATGTCATGGCAATAACAGAGGGACCGTCTACTGAAAAGAATGCTGTTAATTCAAAATTCCGCTTTCGGTAGTAACTAATACGAACATTGTTCTCAAGTAAATTGTTCTCCTTTAGTCTTGAGGCGAGAAGCTCTGATTTCTCTTTAGACAGCGATAAGTCTCTAACAAGATCATTCAACTGTCCTTGGGTTAACTTTTTAGGCTCTAAATGTCTACCTTCAAAAGTGAATCACAATGCTGCTAGACGTAAAAGCTCACACCTGAAATAGATAAGATGTATAATTAAGATAATTGAAATAAATAAGATGAATAAACTAAAAAAACACAATAAAATAAACACAATCAAATGTTGAAATATTAGTATTTTGCCTATTTAAAATGGTTAAATCTGTGTAGTTATATATATGCCTTCATCTTGAAAACTATACGTGCTAGAAAAACTCTGAATGCAGTTTTGGAATCAGCGTGAAAAATGCTATCCAGCCACCACAAATTTTACTCTGATGAAAAATCTTTGTTGACCAGTGCAACAATGTTTTCCATTTCACAGAGGAAATAATTCATTTAAACGATTTCGGCTCTATACGAAGAAATAGTTAATATATATTTAATATTTATTTAGGCATAAGAGAGATGCGAGCCACTAATACGAAGGAAATTGCCTCAATATAATCTTCATATTGCTCATATTAAAAGTTTGTGAAAACCATCCTCGACGAAACACGAAAATTTTAATCCTAGAAAGCCAGCGCGGCTTATGACGAAAGCAAGATTGTTTTCCTGGAAATGTATTTTATTCTACAAAAATTAATTTTTATTATTGTTTAGTAACATTAGATTGTTTAATTCAACCTATAAATGTAATTATGGGGTTACCTTGATCCCACACTAGTTTGTGTATGCAGGCCCACACTGGCCTCCTCGGGATAATCCTACTTGAAAAGATTAACCATTATGAAATAGAACGGAAAATTACAGTGAGAAGAAGCAGGAAATTAATTACTTTATACAGGGATTTATATTTAAATACAACTGTAATAATGGTGTATTACAAACGTAACGTTGACAGTCAGAAAAATTAAAAAAACATTACGTAAGACGAGAGAGAGAGAAATTTGTGTATCTAAGACACTTATATTTTCGACGATATGTGGCAGTGCTGATATATAGATAATATGCGTACATGTATAATATGCATAGATTAACGGAGTTTGGATATAGAGTTCCTTGCAGTGATTGCGGTTATCAAACTATGGACTAACGGGCTATGATTCGAATTTTACACTGCTAGAACAATTTACATAAAAGTTGCACATCAATTACACATCTATACGTAACTCTCACGTACCACTGAAATCAATAACTTTTTAGATTTAACAAAAGTAAAACTTTTGTTTTATTATTTCATTCCATAACTTTGTCGTTTTTATTCCTCTGAATTGCTTAACTTAGGCGTAACGATTTTAGCAATAGAAACTTATACAAAAATTTCAAGCTAAATATAACCTATAAAATGTTATTACTTGCATATTATAAAACAAGTATAATATAAAGCTCTTAATATATACTATTAAGAATGAAATAACAATAAACACGGTTTCATATTATGTAATTAAATATAACTAAGAAACGTGTTACCGTTTAGGAGCCTGGCGTAAGATAAAAATAATGACAGTGCTCGAAAGAATGTATGAAAAGTTTTTGAATACTTGTTACATGGTATGATCTTTTTCATAAATGAAGAATCTGTATTCACTCTATTGTGAACTAAAATATTTTCGAAAGTATTTTTGAGATATGCTCTGTCTGCGCATGCGTGCTAGTCTTTTCTAGGTCATTTTACAGTTTACACGAAGTGTACGTGTGATTACTATTTAAAAATTAATTTAAAGCATATGTGGTTGATTATGGTCAACATAATAAATAGTTATTGTGTTTACAAACTTTCTCAGTGTTATATAAATAGTTGGATCACCTGAAGATCAAGGCCACCAGCCTTCTTTAGTTAGCCTTATAAGGCTAACTAACGAAAATATCACAACCTAACCTAACCAATCGTTAGGTCGCAACTGTACGCCCTTGACGATTGGTTAGGGTAGGTCGTGATATTTTCGTTAGTTAGCCTTATAAAGCTAACTAAAGAAGGCTTGGGGCCCTGATCTTCAGGTGATCCAAATAGTTTAATAGAGGTGAAAAAATAAAGTATAAAGTGATAAATAGTGGGACTACATACTGAAGTTTGCTTATGCTTACAAATTTGAGTTTGAATTAATATAACTAACAATGTTCCCTTGACTTAAGTTTGGAAATGTCATGTGCTGTTGTTAAATTTAATAATGCAAGTTTTTTCACGACATTTTTAAAGTTTTTTCCGTGAAATATATCTCCTCTGTCATAAATAGTGATGTATGTAATTTTTTTGGCCAAAAATTGATGGAAAGGTTGCGACGAGTGAGATGACGCGTTATCGTGATGAAGCATCCATTCTCCAGACCCCCACTTCTGCGGTTGTTTCCTCCGAACTGCTTCACGTAGACGTCTCAAAACTTTAATGTAAAATTGCATGTTCCTCGAATTTAGCTCCATGCGATTTTTTTTTTTTTTTTTTCGTTTCCGAAGCTCAACCAAACCCTGAAAGGACATCGATTCGATGATGATGAGACCATTAAAAGAAATTCGACGGAGCAGCTTTTGGCCATTCCGAAAAGTGCGGGGGGGACGGGGGGACATGTCCTCCCCACTTTCGTGGATGAATTGCTATCATACTAACTATTAATTGCACCAGATAAGACGTTATATGTCGTATTATATGCAAATGTAATAGCAATATTATAAATTGTCATGAACACCAGTGTATATTTATCATGGAATTTAGCAGTCAATTTGCATTTTAATAATTGCACGTAGCATTTGTGTTTTCTTGGTCATTAAGTACGCGAAATGGAAATATGTTAAATAAACGATTTTGTTACGTATCATTTTCAATATCAAAGTGTGATCAAAGCGCAGTTTATTTGTTTTATATTTTACAAATTTATTTTATCATCAGTTTATGTACATTGACCTCTGTTGTCTACAGGTAATAAAAAATTTATTTCGGTTAAACATATGTGTGATATTATGTTACATGAAAGGTTAAATATTATAAATAGTTTGTATTGCGTTTCTTATTTCTGCAAAAAAGTTTAAATAAAGAAATAAAATGATTAAATACAATTGAGTTTTTTTTCAACATGCTGAGAAAAATTATAAAAAACGGGTAAATGGTAAATTACGACATTGATATATTACACGCAACGGCTACTCAGAGTATTGTTTGATTCGTTGTTTGAAGGTGAAGTGCCCCTCCCCCCACACTATTTTAGAGCAATCAACGCCCCTGATGTGTATTAAATTTCCTAAAATTTACTGTACTATGCAAAAGTAGAATATATAGAAATATCCAACTGCCAATATGATATGCAATATTGCTTTTAAATGTTTAGTATTTCAAGATAATAACATATACAGGGTGTCCCAGAATTAACTATCTATTTCAATGAAATCGGACAAATTTTTTAAAAACACACTTTATTTATGTTTATCATGTTTAATATGTGTTAAAAATGTATAAATTTCTAATTTTTTTCATAATTTTATTTTCATAATTTTTTCATAGTTTTATTTTCATTCTCTTTCAGAACCCTATTAATAATGAATACACAAGAACGCATCTTTGTTGTAACATCCCGTATCAAAGGAATGCAATGTAATGAAATCAGAGAAAAATTTACAAGAAGATTCCACAGAACCGGTCCTACAGACAAAGCGATTCGTGAACTTGTGAACAAATTTAAAAGAACTGGATCCGTACACGACGAGGTGGGAAGAGGACGCCCAAGGACAGCACGTAACAGTACCGAACAGGTACGACAATTGTTTGAGGATGAACCAACAACTTCGGTTAGGGAGGCCGGTCATTATGCTCTAATTGTTCGAGAATACCTCAACAGACGCCTTCCGAATCGGTGGATTGGACGTGGAGGACCTCGACCTTGGCCTCCGCGTTCTCCGGATTTGACACCCCTGGATTTCTTTGCATGGGGTTTCATAAAAACAAAGATTTATCGCCAAAAGATCAATAGTTTAGCTGAACTTAAAGAACGCATCCAGTTGGCAGTGCGGGAGATAACACCTGAAATGCTTCAAAATGTGTTTCGCAGCGCTGAGGATAGATTTGAAATTTGCAGAGATACAGACGGTGCACATGTTGAAACTTCTCAATAAAGTTTTGACTTATGATTTATAAATCTATTTGTTTTTGTATCATAATTTAGTAATAAACACAAAATTATGTCAGTTTTTATTAAATTTGTCCGATTTCATTGAAATAGATAGTTAATTCTGGGACACCCTGTATTTGGCACAGCAGCAAGTCCTCAGGCAAATACGAATTCGCCTGACTTTGAACATTAAAAACTTGGTTATTCGGTGAATACAAAGTAATAAATCAATTCAAATATTAATTAACTTTACTGTATAGTGAATATCCAAATGACTTTATAACATTATAAATAAATCATAAGAGTTACATCATAACATGTTTCAAAGAGAGAAGTCAGGCTTAAAATTGTTTGCCTGAAAAGACGTGGAATTGTGCATTTTTATGAGAGTTGTAAAGCTTTGTTATTTGAGAAGATGCAATAATACAGTAATAATTAACTTCATGTACAGTCACAGTGCATATGCAAATAGCTATACAACCTTATTTATAAATCCTAACATGGTCATTATAACATGTTTTATAAAGTAAAGATATCTGACTCATAATTTTTAGCCACATATCTTCCCTATCTTCCCGCGTCTCTCTCCACACCCTCACTGGGGAAATGGGGTTTAGATGATAGATGGATGCATAGAAATTTTTAGCCTGACAACTTGACAATAGATGGGATTGTGTACTGTTAGTTTTTTTTAAGTCCCTAGCAGGAGAAATAACATGTCAGGCTGAGCCTGACCTGCCTGACTCGCTCCTTTGCCACTGATATATATCAGGTTGTAACAAATTCTGCTCCATTGGAAAACGGACGATAGATAATAGAATAACCTCAAGATAATGTGAAATAGTTTTAGAAATGTTGCAGAACACACGCGGCGACAGGTTCGTACAGGTTTTATCACGATACAGAATGATAGAATGACTTAGGCTAGTGTAGGATTAGGCTAATGAATATTTTCTCCGGTGTTTTTCATACACTTACAACGCCACCCCTACGATATTACAGTAATTGAAAAAACATGGAGCCCACGAAAGAGCATATTCGATATGTGATGCTGTATGAGTTCCATAAAGGATCTAACGCTAGTGAATCCACAAGAAACATTCAGAGTTTATGGAAATGATGTTGCGAGCGAATGGATGTATAGGAGATGGTTTGAGAAGTTCAGAAATGGAGACTTCCGTCTGAAAGATTATCAACGAACAGAACGACCAAATGAGTTAGATGAAGTGAAGAGTTGCTGAAAGCAACAGTGGAGGAAAACCCAACGATAACTGTAAGAGAACTTGGCCTGCAACTCGACGTTAGCAATATGACCATTCATCGTCATTTGAAGATGTTAGGAAAAGTAGTAAAGGTTGGAAAATAGGTTCCGCATGATTTGTCACAAACGAATCTTCAACATCGAATCGATATTTGCACATCACTGCATTCTCGGCAATTGCAGGCACCATTTTTTTAATCGGATCGTCACTGGGGGTGAAAAATGGGTCCTCTATAACAATATTAAGCGTCGACATCAGTGGCTTAGGCGTGAAACAAAGCCTGAACCTCAGCCAAGGAATGGACCCCATCCAAAGAAAATTTTGCTATGCGTTTGGTGGGATATGCAAGGAATTATTCATTTTGAGCTTCTGCCAGATAACCAAACAATCACAGCTGAAGTCTACTGTCAACAACTCCAACGATTGAAAGATGGCATTACAAGAAAAACGTTCTGCATTAATTAATCGCAGAGGTGTTCTATTCCACCAGGAAAACGCGCGCCCTCACACTGCTCGAATCACCACTGCCTAATTGGAGACATTTGGTTGGGAAAAAATGCCTCAGCCACCTTATTCTCCGGACATCGCACCTTCAGACTACCATTTATTCAGAAGTCTGCAACACCACCTAGATGGACAAAAGTTACAATCCAGGGAAGCTATCGAAAACGAAGTGATCGCTTTTTTTTTAACTCGAAACCAAGGGATTTCTTCGAACGTGGCATAAAACTTTTTTTCTACAGGTGGGAGGTGGTTATAGAAAAAGAAGGGAATTATATTGATGATGAATTTGTCATTGTAAGTCATTTAAGTTTTGTTCTGAATGAACTAAAAAATCGAGCAGAATATATGTTACAACCTTATATACAGGGTGAGTCAAAAGTAGCGCCCGATTTCTGTTTTTTCGGCTGTCAGATTCTTTCTGGGAAGTCATGTTGTTAATAATTGTCTTGCAGATTATTAATTTTCTTAGTTTATTTATGTTTGTTTTTGTTTTGCAGGTTATTGCTGAGAGTTTGGAAAGTTACTGAATTTGCACCAAATTGAACCATGAATTACCTTTCAATGAATGAACTCATTGCGGCCGTGAAACATTACTACAAATGTAATGAACAACCAACGATGGCGGCACGCCGTTTGGCACAGGAATTCGATATTAACCCACCCCAGGGAAGAAACATACGATTGATTGTCGAGAAATTTGAAGCAACAGGGTCGGTAGCCACTGCAAAGAAGTCCGGTCGTCCGAAAACGGCAACGAATGTAGCTAAGGCTGAAGAGGCCATCAGGAGACTGGAACAAAGTCCGCAAAAGTCAACTCACCGTTTATCTGCAAAGTTGGAAGTGAGCCAATTAAGTGTTATCTATATCCTTCACCAGAAAAATGGAAACCTTACATTCCACGCTTACTGCATGCCCTTCATGATGGAGATGACGACCGCCGTCTTCAATTTTGCGAAGAGTTCTTAGCTAAACTTGACGAAGAGGACACAATGCTAGACAACATCTGGTGGTCAGATGAGGCATGTTTTAAGCTTAACGGCACAATTAACAGACACAATTGTGTCTACTGGGCTGCGGAGAACCCAAGAGTGACAGTTGAGAAGGAGGTAAATTTACCTGGCGTGACAGTTTGGGCAGCCATATCTCCATTAGGGATAATTGGACCCTTTTTCTTTGAGGGATCTGTCACTGCAGAAATTTACCTGGATATGCTGCAAACCTTCTTTTGGCCCATGGTACAAGATCAGGACTGTTATTTCCAGCAAGATGGAGCTTCACCTCATTATGGACGTCATGTTCGTGAAAAGCCTCGTAGCATTCAGGAATTGAAGGCTCAAATCACTGCAAAGTTTGAGGAAATTGATATCGAACTCTGCAGTCGTGTGTGCCACTCTGTGCCTGCTCCGCTGCAATTGTGCATCGATCACGAGGGAGGGCACTTTGAAAATTGCAAGTAAAACAGCTTGGTACAGTTCCGTAATAATTTTCCCCCGAATAAATGGTTAGATAAACATGTCATTCATTTATTTCTACCTTCTTGTACACTGTAATACAAATGGCAAACAAACAATCAACTGACAGAAATCGGGCGCTACTTTTGACTCACCCTGTATATATATTGTGTGTGTGTAGAATAATTCTTGGAATAGGTATAATGCATACTCGAGCGGTTGGAAGAGATTCTCTTCATAATTTTTTTCTTTGCGGATATGGAGAATGTGCGTCATTTACAGAAAAAAAAGTCGGAATTATTCCGCGTGAATGGAAAATTGCGTAAATCAGCGTCATAAAATTAATACCCCTACTTAATTTATAGATTTTATTCGAGATGAAACCGCAGTTTCTGTTTTTGAATCCGCTCAGTATTTCAATCTGAGAGAGTTTTGGGTAGAAAAAGTTTGAGGGTTTACTTCTCTACGAAATTTTTGGAGGGAAATGGTGGGTGAGGGGCGAGTTTATAAAGCAGTTTTATAAATTAACAGACCCGTATTTGTAGGGGAGCTATCCCTCCGCCTATTTTGGGTATAAAAATGAAAGAAAAATTGTCGACTCCTCTTTGCATTGTGATTTACACGCCGATAAGAATACACGCGTTTCTCTCCGTAACACAAATTAAGCAATGAGTAATTTTCATATCGGCTCAACAATACTTGGTTTGTAAGAAACATTTTCTGCTCTTTTATTTAGAGAATATAATATAAAATATCAATTATTTATTAATTATGGTTACAATTTATATGAATACGATTCTTGACAGTATGTGTATGTATATACACAAGGTGTTTCACAACCGGTTTGTCATACTTTTGGGGGTGATATCGAGTAAAAAAGTTAATACAACATGGGTGCTATTTCCAACCGTTGCGGAGCTACGGACGTTTTAAGATGTGCAAACAACAAATCCCTACTTGTGTGTAATTCAATAGATGGCAGCACTTGTGGTAATTTTGGTTAACGAGAGTTACCACTACTAATCCTCAGTTTTTTCTTTTAGTTGGTTATTATCTGTGGTACGAGACACTGTGTTGCGCTAAGGTGAACAATGAAAATGAATCAACAGTTCACACCTGCTGAATACGCTACCATCACAGAATCCATAAGTGAAATAAATAACAGCAGAGCGGCAGTTGAGAAATATCGAAGATGTTTTCCGAACCGCCGAATACCCAACAGCCAAGTGTTTAGTGACACACACACACACACCAGAGATTAAGGGAAACAGGGACAGTTGTTCCACGTAACCAAGAACATGTAGCACGACGGCCCGTTGCTGTGGAGGAGGGCATATTGGACCTAGTACAACGTAGCCCAACTATCAGTGTTCGAAGGATTTATAGACGAATTGGTGAATCCGCATCGCGTGTATGGCGAACCAATAAATGATGAGGGTTTGTATCTCTATCATTTGCAACGTATGCAAGCTCTTCAACCGGATGATTACGATAAACGTGTTCAATTTTGCCAGTGGATGGTTATGCATCGCCAAGTTCTTAATCGCATACTGTTTAGTGATGAAGCACAATTCATTCCGGATGGAATTAACAATCGATGAAATTGTCACTTGTGGTCCGCTGATAATCCCCACGGTATTGTTGAAGGAAACTTTCAACATCGATTCTTGGTGAATATTTGGTGCGGTGTAATTGGAGATTAACTGATTGGACAGTTCGTTTTGGAACAAGATTAACTGCTGATTTATATCTGAACTTCCTGACAAACTAATTGTCACTTTTGATGGAGGAAGTTCCCTTGGAGACAAGACGCAGGATGTTCTTTCAGCACGATGGGGCGCCACCACATTTTGGTCATGTTACGGATTACTTGAATCAGCGCTACGGGAATCGTTGGATTGGTTGTGCTGATCTAATATCGTGGTCACCGAGATCTCCGGATCTAACCCCGTTAGGTTTCTTTTTATGGGGTCTTATGAAAGAGGTGGTCTACAAGACAAAAGTACATGCGTCGGATTATGGATGCTGCTGCTTACGTACGAGAACACCCCGAAATGATTCAATGGGCAGTGGACTCTTGTTTGAAACGAGCAAGGCTGTGCATTGAAAACCAAGGCGGACATTTTGAACATTTATAAGGTGTATCTCATAAAATGTAGCAATAAATACATCAGATTAATACTCTCGTTTATTTTTTTCCGTGCACCTTAAAACGTCCGTAGCTCGGCAACGGTTGGAAAGAGCACCGATGTTGCATTAACTTTTTTACTCGATATCACCCCTCAAAGTATAGCAGACCGGTTGTGAAACACCCTGTATATATATATATATATATATATATATGTATATAATTTTTTTAACTCTAACGTATATTGGATTAGTTAATGATATCCTGTCCTGCAACGTAGTTTTTGAAGGGGAGAAGTTTCCCCAGTCTTTTACTGATTTAATGATTAGTTCCGTTATCGACATTAAAGGAATTAAAATATTATAAATTAGGTTTACTAATTTGAGGTATTTTTGTTTTTAAAATTTGTTTTGGAATGAGTTGTACAGAAAAAACGCGTGAATATTTCTTATTTTAATTTTTGATCCATTTAATTTCACGAAGGACGCTAATTCGATAGGTACATTCGTTATTTACTGCTTCTATATTTATAACTTCACTTAGTATAACTTTAGTTTTTTAATATTAATTATATAATTTCTGAAAGTCTATTTGAATGTCTTCAATTAAATGTAAATGAGTCTCCATTTCAAAAATGGAAAAAAAACCTATGTCGATATATGGTACGCAGTCAGAAATCTCGACCGTGGCGATCAGCGTCTGTGGCTCAGTAACACCGTTTCCTGCCTTATAAGAGAAGTGATGGAGGTCGGGGGTTCGACTAATAACACTGGCCAACAAAATGAAACTTTTTTCCTCATCACAAACATGATCACACTTTTCTTAATGCTTTTTTCGCGCTGAATGAATGAATGCTGCAAATCCACAAGGAAAATCGCTTTTTTCCTTGTGGATTTGCAGCATATTATATATATATATATATATATATATATATATATTATAATATATATATATATATATATAGGGTTAGACAAAATAATATGAACACCCGCCGATTTCACCGGTTATCTTTACGGATGCTCAGACACAAAGTAAACGGTCAAATGACTGGCAAACCTATTTAAATGCGTAACAGAGAGTGTATACGTCATGTTATAACCCTCACCTTGTTTTTACAGATCTGAGTGAATTATGAATTAGCAGTTATGAAAGACCTGTCGGACTTCCAAAGAGGGAAAATTGTCGGAGCGCGGATGGCTGGTGCATCGGTGACGAAAACCGCTCAGATGTTCAATGTATCCAGAGGAACTGTCTCTATGGTCATGTCTGCATACCAAAACCATGGAAAGACAAGCACCGACAAATGCAATAGGACGCAAGAAGAAGCTGTGTGATCGAGACCGCCGGGTGCTAAAGCGCATTGTGACAAAGAACCATAAGACCACAGCTCCAAAGTGACTGCAGAGCTTAACCAGCATCTTGCAAGCCCGGTATCGACCAGAACTGTACGTCGCGAGCTCCATGGAGCTGGATACCATGGGAGGGCTGCAATTGCCAAACCCTTCCTTTCGCACATCAACATTGAGCGGCGCAGAAAATGGTGTAATGACCATAAGAATTGGTCAATGGACCGGTGGAAGAATGTAGTCTACTCCGACGAATCCTCCTTTACGCTATTTCCATGTTCCGGTCGAGTTTACGTCTGGAGACAGCCTAAAGATGCTTATGACCCCGACTGCCTGACCCCAACCGTTAAGCACGGAGGAGGATCTGTGATGGTTTGGGCAGCAATATCGTGGAATACTCTTGGCCCAGCTGTAGTACTGCATGATAGGGTTAACGCCCAGGTCTATCTGTCAATATTGGCTGACCAGGTCCATCCCATGGTCCAAACGCTGTTTCCCAATGGCGGCGCCGTCTTCCAGGATGATAATGCACCAATCCACACCGCTGGGGTCGTTAAAAACTGGTTTGAAGAGCATGTTAGTGAAGTAGAACGCTTGGATTGGCCTCCACAATCCCCGGATCTTAACATTATCAAGCATCTGTGGTGTCAGTTGGAGCAGCAGGTCAGAAGCCGATTCCCACCGCCGGCGTCTTTGGAGGAACTGGAGCAGGGTTTGCTCGAAGAATGGCTCAGGATTCCTCTAGCCACTGTCCAAAAGCTGTATGAATAAATTCCCGACGCATTGCAGCTGTTATTGCCGCTAACTCCATATTAAGAATAAAAACCGCCATTTATCAAGGTGTTCATATTATTTTGTCTAACCCCTGTATATACACGTCGTGGCCACTTTCGTAACACCGCTTCCAGGAGATCAGCGAAGTTAAGCGACATTGGGTCTGGGTAGTAGTTGGATGGGGGACCGTCCTCCGCGCCCAGATTATATAGCGACCCGTGGTTCGGATCCCACGTACAGCTGTAGGTCCCTTCCGTCATATGACCTTAGATGTTGCGAAATAGGTTAAACAACCCCAATAAAAAAAAAAATATATATATATATATATGATGAAAATAACCACGAAGGAAAAAGGAAACAGAATGGTGCTCAAGCGCTTTCGTCTAATGACATCCTCAGGAACACACGTGTTCCTGAGGATGTCATTAGACGAAAGCGCTTGAGCATCATTCTGTTTCTTTTTTCCTTCGTGGTTATTTTCATCATATATATATTTTATTTTTCAATCACTTTCGCTTGTGTTAAGATAGGGGGCGGGTCTATGAGAAAGTTTAGAGAAAGCGTTTATTGACCATATACAATGCTTACATAATAACACTGGTCAACAAAGTTTGTCAGATATTTTTACTTGAAGTATATGTAATTTTTTACGTTGATTACGGAAACGAAAACAGAATTTTTCTATCACCCACAGTTTTAGAGCAACACACGAATTTACATTACTTAGGATTTGAGTCAGAATAGGAAGAGGGCGGGGTCTGCCCCTTGTTCCTCCTCTGCTTATTAGTTGCTGCACGTCACTGTTGACTTTCATTTGTCAGTTACTCACTTGATTTCGCTGTGAAAATCGTGCATTTTATTCGTGGTTTTCCTTAATCATTTTTTTTGTGTCAGTGCATTCGTATTGTTTCATGACAGAATGCCACGTGAGTGTGTCAACCATCCAAACTGTTTGTGTGCGGAGAGTTAACTTTTAAATCTCAAAGGCGAAATTTCACCCCTCTCGTCAAAAAAGCATACGAACTTTATTTTGGTTGCAAGGTAGGGGATCAGGACAAGACACGGGCATCTCATGTATGTTGTATTACGTGTTTAAGACTTCTGACAGACTGGTTAAATAGGTCTCGTCAAATGCCGTTTGCTGTTTCGATGATATGGAGAGAGCCGAAAGACCATTTAACGGATTGTTATTTCTGCTTAACAAATATACTGGGCATTACTGCAAAATCTAAACATACGGTACAATACCCAAATTTACCATCAGCCATAAAGCCTGTTTTACATAAACATTTGCCAGTACCAAGGCCACTGGAGACGTGGAGTTTCGATGATGAAAATGAAATTGATGTACAATGTAAGCGAGTTCAATATGCATTTTCTACTTTGATATTGCTATTACGTCTATAAATTATTCCAAATTTAATTTTCGATTCACTCAATATTGGTGGGTGATAGACAAATTTTGAGGTCATTTTTGAACTCGGCGGTAAAAAACCTATAAGATCCACCCATATTTGTTCATGTGACAAAATATGTTGTTTTTTGTCATCCAGTGTAATTAGTCATAAATGGGAGGGTCCAAAGGCCGAATTTAAGCTATAGGACAGGGAACAGATACAAGAATGAGGCCGGAGGAGCCCAGCAGAGAATTAAAGTTTGATAGAGTAAGAAGGATGAGAGGTTAGCTCCAACATTCTGAATTTATTTCAATTTCCAAGGCGATCGGGGATACGAGTAGAGCGCTGTACAATCTGCTCTAAGTCATTCAGGACAGAGAAGAAAAGTTGTAAGCTAGTTTATCAGGGATGGCGGTGAAATGGGAGGAAAGCCAAAGGTGATAGTGAACATTGAAATCACTTAAAATGGAGATTTCAGCAAAAGGAGAGTGGGATAGAATGTACTCTACTTTAGAAGTGAGGGAATCAAAGTTTTGGATAGTCAGTAGAATTAGAAGAAAGGTAGACAGCGCAGATGTACGGGGTGCTCTTTAATTATTTTTCCTATTTTGAATGTAAATTAAAGAATAACTAATAGACATACAAGCATGTAGTTTGCACCATCTTGTAACTGAACTCAGAGTTTTTATTTATGATGTTTCCTATCGAGTATCTGTCCAGTGAGTAGAGTAACCCCAAAAAACGAAAAATGGCAACCGTGTAAGAGAACGCTCAGTGCGTTGAGAGAGAGTCGGTGACTGTGGTGCCACCGATGGTGCACATGTGGAAGTTTACTGACATGTCAGGAGGAACTCCGAGTTGGGCTACAAGATGGTGTAAACTGCACGCTTGTATGTCTATTAATTATTCTTTAATTTACATTCAAAATAGGAAAGATAATTTAGGAACACCCTGTATTTAATTTGAGAGTGGCATGTAAGCCGTAACCAGAGGGTGTAGAATTTGGAAGATCCAAGTTTGGGAATATGAGAACAAGTTAGGTCGTTGCGTACATTTACGAAACATTCGCCTTTGGAATGAAATTTAGAATAGAAAAAGTAGGAGGATACAGAAAAGGGGTTGCTGTCAGTCGTCTCAGACACCTGGATTTCAGTGAGGAAAAGGTGAGGCTATAATGCCCATTATAGTAGCTTAATCTTACGATGAAAGCATTAATATTCCTTATTGACAATATTTAGCAATATTAATAATACATACATAGTTAACACGTATAATATTCATTGTTAATAATACAGTAGTTCCTTACATTTACTTATATTTTACCGTACTTCCACTATGTTTATCAATTTCATCTCCATTGGTCCTTTCATACTCTACGCCTATCTATCACTGTGGATTTCTGATCCTCCTTTATACCTTTCCTTTATCTCTCCTCATTTATATAGTTTGCTTTTTCGATTTTCAAACGTTGTTTTCGTGATTAAAGACATAATATTTCACCTCGTTTTTATGTTTCATTTAATTGATAGTGTTCATGATGTGTCTACGCTGTACAACTTGTAAGGTTACTTTATTTAACAATGCAAACAAATTTCTCTGTAGTTTGTAATTTATATACGGCGAGTTTCTCTTCCGCCATTTTACACCGTTTTACCACCTCTCGTCCTTTTCAATACTTTCATACTGTTTCTTTGTTTACAGTTAATATCCTTCAGTTAATGTGGTTTCCATATGATGATTGTTGTTACTCGCTTTCCATCAAATTAATTCTTGGCGAATTGTATAATAATGCGAGTTAGGAGTTAGATTCTGTGAAAGGTAAAATTTTTATTTTTTATTTTAGGGGGACGTCCGTGTGTCCCTAGAGCAGTGGTCACGGATGATTTTCAGGGGTCCGCAGAAGACAAGGGACATATTAGAATATACAAATTATTTTCCTTAAAGATAATCATTCACGGATGATTTTCAGTGGTCTGCAGGGTCTGCGGACTCCAGGTTGCCGACCACTGCCCAAGAGGATAGTTGGGACGAGAAGTCCCCAATTTGGCGGTACTTCTGGGGCCTGCTCCGCGATGTGGAGCGTGTTTTAATCTGGCATTTTGGTTAATTTGGTTATTCTGGTTATCTTGGGAAGTGAATTAAGGCAAGGCAATATTAAACTTTAATCGAACTGTAATAAACTTGAAGTGAATCCAGAGTTTCAGTATTATCCTCGAACAACTGTGAGATCAGAACAAAAGTTAAATACCGAACGCTGTGAATAAAATATAATTGCGTACCCCACGGCGCCAATCATTCGGTCCACTTGAAAACGCGCACGCACGCACACACAAATATATATATATATATATATATATATATATATATATGTGTGTGTGTGTGTGTGTGTGTACCTGGCTGTGTACGATGGAGAGCACAAGAGATCAACTCGCTCCTCCACCAAGCCAGGACTAGAGGCGGAGCCACCAGCTTGATCTTCGTGCAAAGAAAGACCGACGCACAGAACCCAAACAAGGCTAACAAGGTGTGTGTGTGTGTGTGTGTGTGTGTGTGTATTATGTGATGAATATTATAATTTAAAGCGTAGCATGAAGTGAAGGAAGACGCGTCACTAATTTAAGCTTGAATTACAATTTCTACTCTTCTGGAAAGGGATTTATTAGTTACAATCCTCACCTCGTTCCAGTTTAATAAGTGAGGTAGTCATGTCATAATTCGCAGGTAGATTGGTAATTGTTTTAATGAGGTAACACTTTTGATACCTCGAATTATTAAAAAATATTTTTAAAACTAAAAACGTTTTTGCCGTTTTACTTTCTGAATGAAAACACGCAAGTACTGTTTAGATTAGATTAGGTTAGGTTCACTGGGACAGGTTAGGTTAAGTTAGCTGATACTTTACTATTTTTTTAATTCTACAAGAAACACTTTTCGAGCCTCAAGCCATCAAAATGGCAAGTGTGTGTGTGTGTGTGTGTTTTATTTGTATCTCTGTCGCTTTACAGTCGTTATAACTAAAACATGGAAAAAGAAATCTTCATTTAGCAAACTTGTGTGCTCAAGGATTGTTGGAATTTTCCCAGGTAAACACCCCCTCTAACTTGTTTACCTTTATAACGGGTGTAACAGTTGGTATAAGTCGGTAAGCTAAAAACACTCGCATATGTGAAGCTGTAAAAAATACACTATAATAACATATGATTACGTTCTCTTCGCGATCACAACATATAATTTCACCTCCTTTCCAGTTAAATTGAAATTTCATTGAAAACTAATGAAATAAAATGAATAAACGACACTTGTATTTAATATATTTCCTTCATTGAAGTACCTTTCGGAATGAGTCGAGATAATCAAAGAAATTAAAAGGGAGTTTGTAATATTTACTTTTTCTATTTAGGAATTAAGGACAGGAAATTCGTTAAAATTCGGGAAAGAAATGTTAGATATTTCGTACTTCCTAAAATCAATTTTAGTTTGTTTATGGACTATCGCCATTTTCTCATGGAAGAAACACTCGCTCCCTCTTTATATTATTTTTTTTTCTAATTTTTTCTGTTCTATTTTTCTATTTTGCTTTCGTTTTTCTATTTTTCTCTCTTGGTTGAAACTCTTTTACAGTTAAGATTGGTTAGGTAGGTCGTTATATTTTCGTTAGTTAGCCTTATAAAACTAACTAAAGAAGGATGGGGGTGGCTTTCTTTCATTGATCCAAAGAGTTGACAAACACACACCGATGACAGACATCCAGTCATAGAAAACACGCTCACGCACTTTCCTGCTTTGTTAACATGTCTAAGAACAGATGAGATAATTACTTTGTAGAAATGCATAACTTCCTAACAAGAAAATAAATGTATAACATGGATTAAGTGAGGTAGAGTTCTGTTTCTGTCCTCACTATTGCTTTTTTCTGCTCTTTCTCTTGGGTGGCTGGATGCAATTGACGGGAGAGGGCATTGTGTGGAAAATCTTATTTCTGTTCTCAATTCCTGTTTCAGCCCCTTTCCTGCAGAAGCACCTCATTACTTTGCCAGCGTGATGGTTTTGCGCGTACATGGGTGTAGACATGGAGAATTTGACATTTATATCTCACTCCTTTTGGGGCTAGCCTGGAGTGGGTCGTGGGATCTTTGTTTTTTTTTATGCGGGAAGGAGGGGGCTAAGAGTCGAATGCCCGCAAAAGCGCACTCCCAATAGAAGAAAGCCAAAATCAAGGTCCAGGGTTTTAAAGATGCCTAGACACTGCATTTGAAAGATTGGAGTTCATTGACGGGGGGAAAGATGGACTGAGGAAGATTGTTCCAGAGTTCACCGGTTGAGTAGGTGAAAACTGAAAATACCGATTAACCCTTGCGTTACAGAGTTGGACAGAAAAGGAATGAGCGCGCAGAAAGTCTGGTACTGCGTGTTCTCCTTAAAGGAGAAGGCATAGAGTTAGGGAGTTCAGAAGAGCAATGTCCGTTATAATAGCCATAGTAAAGAGAGAGTGAGGCAACATTGCAGTGAAGAGAGAGGGATTGAAGATAGTCAGTAAGAGGCGGGGAACTGATGAATCGAGAAGCCTTTCTGTTTTGGAAAGAGTATACGTGATCTTTCCAGAAAAGATCACGAGAAAAGGAAACTCCAAGAATGCTGAGAGAAGAGGAAGGATCGAGGTGTGTATTGTTGAAGGTAAGAGGATAGTCGTGTGGAAGATTGTAACGAGTGGACAGATGGAGGAACTGAGTTTTTGAAGCATTGAAAGCCACGAGGTTTTCTGCCCCAATCTGAGATAGCAGAAAGATCAGAGGGCAGGTGTTCCATAGCCGTCGACCGCGAGTCATAGTGACTGTTGAGAGGGACGCTTTGTGAAGCGAGTGAAGTGAAGAGTGGAATCACCAGCATAGGAGTAGATAGGACAGGAAGTGCGACTTAATAGATCATTGATAAATAAAAGGAAACGAGCGGGTGACACGACAGAACCCTGAGGAACACCACTATTAATAGTTTTAAGAGAAGAACAATGGCTATCTACAACCGCAGCTATAGATCGGCCAGAAAGGAAATTACAGAGGAAAGCACAGATAGGAGGATTGAAACCGAAGGAGGGCAGTTTCGAAATTAAAGATTTGTGCCAGACTCTATCAAAAGCTTTTATGTCTAGCGCGAAAGCAAAAGTTTCACGGAAATGCCGAAAGGAGGATAACCGAAAGCCAGAGAGATATGCAAGAAGATCGCCAGTTGAGCAACCCTTGCGGAACCCATACTAACAATCTGAAAGAAGATTGTGAGAAGAGAGGTGTTTATGAATCTTCTATTGAAGATAGATTCAAAAACTTTAGAAAGGCAAGAAATCAAAGCAATTGGATGATAATTGGAGGGTTGAGAGCGGTCACCCTTCTTTGGGACAGGCTGAATGAAAGCGAACTACCAACAGCAAGGAAAAATACCAGACGAAAAACAAAGACGAGTGAGTTTGTCTGGGCAGGGTGTCAGCAGCGCCGGCTCTTCCATTACGCAGATCACGCAGTGTGCGTGGGGCCCCGCATGGCGGGAAAGCCCCCAGCGAGCGGTATAAAAAAATGAATGAATGAATGATTGACAGAAATTTTAAAAAAATGGGCCAAATTTTTATTTTTTTACTCCTCCAGCGCCATTCATTTTATTTCCATATAAAATCTACGAATTTTTTTTTAAATCATAAAAATTAAAATGTAAACAAACGCCTAATGTGTGCCATCAGATCTGCCATCTCAGAAGATGACTGCACTGGAATTGCTGACTTACATACACGAGAAGCGGCTGATAGAGTTATATCCAAACTTATGGATTGCTCTCAGAATTGCAGTCACTGTTCCAGTGACCGTAGCCACAGCTGAAAGGAGCTTCTCCAAATTGAAGCTAATTAATTAAAAAGTACCTCGAGTCAACAATGGCACAAGAACGTCCGAGTGGGCTTGCCATCATGAGCATCAATCGGGAGGTAGGCCGGAAGCTGTCCTTTGATGATGATGATATTGATGAATTTGCAATAAAAAAAGCCAGGAGAGAGAGAGAGGTTTTGAATGTGTTATATACGTATATCTATCTAAATAAACTTATTAGATTTTTGTATATTTAATTGTATATAAACCATTTTATTGTTCGAAATAAAGATATTTGCGCGTAGGGCCCCCAGGTTGGAGCCGGCACTGGATGTCAGCACAGTTCTTGAGAACAGGAGGAACACCACCAGGACCGTAGGCCTTCCTAGAGTTGAGCCGAGATAGGGTAGAAAGAACATATTTGAAAGATTCTAATTTTAGACGTAATAAACTCAGACATAGCAGGAGTTGTAGGAACAGCACCGGAGTCATCCAGAATTGAGTTGGAAGCGAAGAGTTTAGCTTTATCAGGAGAAGAAACGGCAACTGTGCCGTCGGAATTGAAAAGAGGCGGAAAAAAAAAGAATAATTATAGTTGTTGGAGAGGTTCTTAGCTAAATGCCAGAAAGAACGAGAAGAATTAGAAATGGATAGGTTTTCATACTTTTGTCGGATGAAGGAATTTTTGGCGAGTATAAGAACAGATTTTGCACGATTCCGGCCAGAAATATAAGCTGAATGAGAGTCAGGAGTTGGATGGCGACACTACCTTCTGAAAGCCTTCTCTCTGTTGCGGATTGCATTAGAACAAGTATAGTTAAACCCAGTTTTTTTTTTTTTTGCATTAGTGGTAGGAATAAAGTATGGAGTGTACGCCTCCATGCCCGAGAGAATCTCCTCCGTGATGCGCTCAGCACACTCGGAGGGGCCTCGGCCATGGAAGTAATCATCATTCCATGGAAAATCACAAAGTACTGCCTAAAGGCCTCAATCAGCGGCGCCAACGCGCCAAAGGCACCTTATCTTGGGAAGATCCAAAGGCAGAACTGAAGCGATAGGACAGGAAACAGATATAAGATTGTAAATTTTTTTCTCAATCTATATATCAGAGTAAGAAGAAGGATGAGAGGTGAGAAATAAATCCAGAATGTTGGGCCTCTCTCGAAGGAGATCGGGGATATGAATAGAGTGCTATACAATCTGCTCTCGGTCATTTACGATAGAAAAATTTTAAGAGGTAGTCAACGAATTTTGAATAGTCGGTAGAATTAGGAGAAAGGTAGGAAGCGCAGATGTATGTAATTTGAGATTGGCATGTACAGTAAGCCAGCCGTAGCCAAAGGGTATAGAATTCGGAGGACTCGATTTCGAGAATACAAGAACAAGTTTCAAATTCGCAACATCCACCTTTGGAGTGAAATTGAGTATAGAGAAAGTAAGAGGGTACAGAAAAGGGGTTGCTGTCAGTCGTCGCAGACACCCGCGTTTCAGTGAGGAAGAGAAGCCAATGTTTAGAGGGGAGGTAGTGTTCAACAGATTGAAAATTTGAGGAAAGGCCACGAATGTTGTAGAAGTTTATGAAAGTGAATCAGGCAGAGACCCAGAACATCTTGAATGGGCGGTAGTAGATCCAGGCCCGCTGCCTGGGTCTGCGTTCCCGGTATTGCAGCGGGATAGCCAGAAGTGGGGACATTTATGGTCCTCTCCCAAGGGGACTCCGAGGCTCTTGAAGTTGTTGTCTTTTTTGTAGTGTGTAAGATGCATGTATATGTAGCGTGACCGGAAAATTCGCCGTAAACATTTTCGCCGTAAACATTTTCGCCGTAAGACAAATTCGCCGTAAGGACATTTCGCCGTAAATAAAATAAAATTAAAATTAAAAAAAAAGTTTAACTGAACCCTTATAATAGCCGGTGCTGGTTAAGTGTGCGGTCTACCTAGCTTCGAGCAGTCTACCACAATTAAAATTCTTTATACTGTACGGCATTGACGATTGGTTAGGTTAAGTCGTGATAGTTTGGTTAAATAAATTTCTTAAATAAATTCCTTATCTTACTTTGAAACTCACTGTACGGCATTGACGATTGGTTAGGTTAAGTCGTGATAGTTTGGTTAAATAAATTTCTTAAATAATCATCCATTGATTATTTTTAAAAAAATTTACGGCGAAATGTCCTTACGGCGAATTTGTCTTACGGCGAATTTGTCTTACGGCGAAAATGTTTACGGCGAAAATGTTTACGGCGAAAATGTTTACGGCGAATTTTCCTACGGCGAAAATGTTTGCGGCGAAATTTCCTAGAACCTATATGTAGTGAAGGATAGGGAGAGAAGTGTGTGTGGGCGCGATATCTCGCTAAATAGAACCGTAAATATTTTATATAAAGTCAAAACGATATGTTCGAGGGTTTTGTGGCGAGACCAAGTAGTTTATATACGATCAGCACAAATATAATATTGTTAGTTTATAAAACGGTGCTCCCTAGTGTATGATTTCTGATAGCGTCATTGTGGAGCTAGTAAACCATACGAAGATAATCTCGGAGCTGAATTTGTATACGCTTGAAACTCGGCCTTTAAGGAGCGAATTAATTTGGGTGTTTAAAATTTTAAATCGTTTTAATGACATAAATTATGAGAATTTCTTTAACTTGGACAATAGGAACATGACGAAAAATAATGGTTTTAAAATTAGGGGCAAAAGATTTGAGACATGTTGCAAGGAGCTTTTTCACCGCTAAGATAGTAGAGAGGTGGAATAACCTTCCCGCTGAGTCGGCAAGCCCTTCGGTTAATATGTTTAAGAATGGTAGTGGTTAGCATCACTGACTATGAATCCATGGGCTCGGGGATCGAGACCCGGTGGCGGCAGGTGGCGCGCAGCAAAACCTAGCTGTTCATCCTTTCACACAATAAAAATTGGTTAGTAGATAAATGGGTGCCCTGGGTAATCTAGTGGTTAAGACGCTGGGCCGCTAATCGGGAGGTCGTGAGATCGAGTCCGGGCGAGGACTTTGTAAATTCTGAACGCCCGTGCTGGGGCGTGATTCGGATTCCACGTTAAGCTGTAGGTCTAAGGTGGAGTGACAAGCTTGACCTTCATCAGAATGAACAATTTAGGCTGAAGCAAAAGAGTTAACCAAGGTTATAGGTTCGATAGGTTTTTTAGTAACATAAATTTGCACTAACGGGTGGGTGAATTGGGGATTTCTTTTATTTAGTATAGGGAGTAGCTCAATTTTTCTTTTAAGGTGCAGTAGGACTGTAGGAGGTGCTATCGGGTTTGGTTGCAGACCAGTGGGAGTTCTCAGATGATACCCTATTAGTAGAGACGGGAAGCTTGATGGAAATTCTCGGGAGTCTAAACTTTCAAATATCGAATTAAGTATAAAGGATGGCTACTCTTTTGTTACATACTGTTTACATATACAAATAGAAGTAGTACTATCTCTTTAGTTGTAAATGTAGCAGGAGGCGCTGGTCTGGTCTGGTCTGGTCTGGTCTGGTCTGGTTAAAGATCACTAGGTGTTATTATTGTGAGAACGTTCGGGAGTCAAAACCTCCGAATAAACATAGAAAGGTAGGGTGGTTATAGGGGAGGTTAGTTGGGGATGGTAATGTTGCCTTTTGATCGTAAATGTCGTAGGAGGCGCTGGTCGAACCTGGTATTATAGTAGTAGGAGTTCTCAAATGATAGCCTTTCTTTTTACTGGTTTTCCTTTATTCACATATTTTTAATAGATGGGAATTCTTGGGAGTCAAACCCTCCGGATAATAATATTATTTTAGGGGTGAGGGCACTCCTCTCCCCCCTTGTTTTTCTTTTGCTCCTTCCTTTTTTCCGTCATATAGAGGTAGCTGCTTGCAGAGGGGACTAGCTCGGATAGAGTAGAAGTAGTGATGTTCCCTTTGTCAATAAATGTAGTAGGAGGCGCTGGTCAGGTCTGGTTTCAGAGCACAGGGTTCTCAGGTGATACCCCATTGGTAGAGAAGGGAATTTTGATGGGATATTTCAGGAGTCAAAACCTCCGAATAAAGTTTTCCAGTTTCAGGTATGCTACTTGGGTATACAGTGCAGGATTGCTATTTTTTTTTTACGAATAATCGTGGTATGGCCCACCTAGCTAGATAAATTTCTTACTGTTATATGGAAGTAGTAGTAATAATAAATTTAGTAGGAGGCGCTGGTCTGATCTACAGTAGTTACAGAGCACTGGAAGTTGTCAGATGGTGGAAAACATATTCTTCTTCAGGGAAGCTACTTGGAGTAGAAATTTAGTTTTAAATAGTGTGTAACAAAATTTCATGAAAAAAAGGGGAAGGGGATTTAAACATGTACACTGTCTGAGGAAATCTTAAATTGAAAGTGCTGGCCAGCTGGAGGTGCCTCTGGATCAGTGCTTCCTTATTTGAGTACAGTAATTCCTACGCAAAGGATGCAATATAAATTATGATAAATCTGCTCTTGTAAAAGGGAAAAATCACACACATGATATACACTTTCGAGGGAATTCTTAAATTAGGATGAACTGAACGGCTGGAGACACCTCTGGATCAGTGCTCCCTTATCTAAGTAATTCCAGTGAAAGTGCGAAAGATAGCAATATAACTAATTAATTTTAAAAGTAGGTCTCTCAGCACGATGGCCTTGACATTCATTGGAGAAATGATGCAGCGCTAAAATGATGATTACTTCTGTATAATAAATAATTCCTTAAAAAATGCAAGGTGTAGATTAGATTAAGTAGTTTAGTGTTTTATGCCATCTTCATTTTCCACTATCCTCTACTGCGTAACTGGTACACGAGTTAAGTGTATGCATGGTATGATGAACTCTGAAGCTGTTCTTTTCATTATACTTTTCCTACTTTTCTATAAATTTTCATTCAAATTTCTGTCTGTCTGTTCTATACTTTACTATTGTTACTATTCCTCCATGAGGGGTTTACACATCTATAAGTGTAAACACAGTATTAGTTTTCAGATTCTTTTTAATTTTTTCTTTTTTTACTTTCTTCGGCTAGCTTAGAATGGATATTCTCTCTACCTCTGTCTCGTCCATAGTAAGAGTTGATCCATCATTTTACATGTTGGTAGCAATGACACTTTTTAGAGAGGGACAGGAGGACAGACTGAGGCCATTGTAAAGGAGTTTAAAAACCTAACCGATAAGATTAAGAAAAAGACTGACATGGAAATGGTTGTAGGAATTCTTCCAAGAACGCATGCTAGTGGATGTACTTTAGGTAAAGCTATTAATATAAAAGAGTTAAACGTATTCGTGATAACGGGGAATACTTTGGCTCGGATTGGATTCATTTTAATTAAAAGAGTAAGAAGAAATATGGCGATCTTCTGAACATTAACTTGTATAATTTTTTTTTAAATTAGGACCTCCCAACCAGTAGTTAATCCTACTTCAAAATCATGTTAACTTTGACATCATAGGAATAACTGAATCCTGGATTCATTCTGAATCCAGGAACTTTGGAGGAAAATTTGAAATGGTAGGTTACAAAATGTTTCACAAAGATTGGAAGGGAAGAAGGTGGAGTACTTTTATGCTCGTGACTTCCTGCATCCGGTAAATAGTAATTATTGTTTCTGCTCATGAAATGTTGGGAATTGAACTAAATTTGAACACTAAAATAGTGCGTCTATTTATAGTATATAAGGCTCCTCGCTACCCTGTTGATAAGGATATAAACTTGTATAATAAATTAAACAGATCAATGAATAATAAGATTAGTGTAATTTTTTGTGTTTTTAACTGGTAATATAAACAGGGAAGACAAAACAGCTGATGCTGAATGCTCAAGACTAATGGAATTTGCAGATGATAATTTAAGTCAATGGATTAACGGTCCTACTAGTGGTAATAGTAAACTAGAGCTCATATTCATGAGCAAAAATGACCTAGTCTCTAACTTGACTGTCGGTGAAACTTTGAGTAACAGCGACCACAATTTGATTAGGTTTGATCTCAGGGTTCCAATTAGTACTCGAGGAAAGACTCGTCTGGATTTTCCTAGAGCAAATTTTGAAAGTTTCAAAGTAGTTTAGATACTGTTGAAATTCTAATAAGCGAGAATGTCAATGTCACCTGATTGACCTGAAGCTCGTATAGAGATCAATTTAGAATGTTACAGGACACTTTTATACCCACTGAAATAGTTTCCTCCTTGTCAACCAAGACGCCGGAATGATTTAACACTGAAATTAATAATGCTAATTACAGAAAGAAATAGAGCCGACAAACTACTTAAGTCACATTTCAACCTAAATAATTCAGAAAATTATACTTACATCGGAGGATTAAATCTTTAATTAGAGTAGCTAAACGTGATGGTGAAACTAGAATTGCTTTACTCTGTCAAGTTAACCCTAGAGTTTTTTGTCCATGTTAATAGCAGGAAGCCAATTAAAAATTCTGTAAGTCCCCTAAAAGAGAGAGAGCATACTGAAATCTAGTGATATAGATATAGCTAATGCGTTAAACGAGTTCTTAGTTAGTCTTCACGGAAGAAGACTTAACTGAAGTATCAAATCCCCATATTACGTATGACGGTGACCAACCCTTGGAGACCATACGTTTTAAGAGAGATGAGGTACAGCAACTAATTAACAAGATGAATAAGCACAAATCACCCGGTCCTTATTTCTTCCAATAGTATTAAACGAAGTTAGCCACCATATTGTTGATGATTTAGTGACCATATTCAAACAATCATTCGAATTGGGGAAAGTTCCAACCGACTGGAAATTTAACAAATGTAACGCCAATCTTTAAAAAGTTTGATAGACAGAATCCTTGTAATTACCGACCGATCAGTTTGTCAGCTGTTGGCAAGCTGTTTGAATCCATTATTACAGAATGTATCGTGTATCACCTTGAATCAAACAATTTAATTTTTTGTTCTTAACATGGATTAAGGCGGCATAGATCTTGTATGACGAACCTGTTAGAATTTTTTCATAATATGTATATTTATGCGACTGAACTAGAGCAATACTGTAGATATAGTGTATCTCTACTTTAAAAAAAAAACCTTTGACTAAGTCCCTCACGCGAGATTGACTAAAGTTAGGGGACTAGAAATTACTGGGTTCGTTTCCAAATGGATTGAAGATTGGTTAAAAGAGAGAAAAAAGAGTGGTAATAAATGGAGTGGCTTCGGAGTAGGCCTCTGTCACGAGTGGGGTTCCACAGGGTTCCGTTCTGTGTCCTTTACTTTTTACTCTCCATTAACGATATAGATGTTGGGCTCCGAAGTACAACAATTTCTAAACTTGCAGACTATAACAAGTTAGGAAATAATGTAAGTAATGAGGAGTGCGTAAGAACGCTTTAAAATGAGAATGATAGGTTAGGAGAATGGTCTGCTGCTTGTCAGATGCCATTCAACTTCGACAAATGTAAGGTAATGAACATAAGTTACAAGAACCCGAAGACCGATTACTCTCAGTTGGGGAAGAACTTGACTGAGACTGATATAGAGAAGGACTTAGTAGTTTATATTAATTATCTCAAATCGTCGGAGCACTGTAAAGAAGTCGAGAAGAGGACCTTAAAAATATTAGGTTGTATTAAATGATGGTTCCAATTTAGAAACCAGGAGCGTGTAATGTTTCTTTATAATTCACTAGTTAGACCTCAACTCGACTTTTGTATGCAGCTTTGGTCTCCGTCCCTTAGGAAGGATATAGAAAGGTTGAAAAGGCACAAACAAGCGCCACAAAATTGATCTCTTCAATGAGACTGCAAAACTATCAACGAAGATTAGAACGCTTAAATTTGTTTACCTTCGAGAGCAGGAGGTTGCGCGGTCAGCTCATTAAGTTTTCAAGATGCTCATTGGAATAGACAGGGAACACTACAGGAACTTATTCTCATTTAATACCAATCCGACAAGAAATAATGGTTTTAAATTGGAACTTAAAACATTTAGTACCTCCATGTTTGGTTTTTTCTTTTGTAAAACAGTTAATATTTGCAACCAACTTCCCTCGGAGATCGTTTCAAGCCAAAGTGTGAACATGTTTAAAAATAAGCGGGTCAAAGTTCTGAATAAACTCAGGGTTTAAGACTTTGCATAAAATATAATTTAAGAAAATAATAACATAATGTAACCCTACGGGAGTTAGTTTAAACATTTCCTCCTACACTTAATTCTCCCCCACTTCAGAGACGTCTCTAGTTGATTGTGCCCCACATAGCAATATCAAACATCGAGCAACTCGGTTTCTTATTACTTGCCTCATAAACTCCTTTTAGTGGGATATTCTTAAATTAGCCGTAGCAACAACACTTTCATTCTCCATAAGGGACAAGTACATTGGGATAGATACAGGGACCTCGCACTGATATTCCTCGCAGGAAAGAGATTTTCTTTACTCTCGTGGTGGCACAACTCCGCGAAGTATGAACGACTCAATATATCACTTGCTGCGTAAACACCTTTCATGTCGGGAGACCCAAGTTGAAACTCGGCAACATTCAGAAAGTTGGCACACACACACATGACAGACATCCAATTAAAGAAAACACGCTCACACATTTGCCTGCCTTAATGCTTTAATAATGTCTAAAAATGGAGTAGAAAAATATTTTGTATGATAGAAACGCATAATTTTATATAAAAAAGAAAAACTAAAAAATGCATGGCATGAAGTGATGAAGTGTTTTTTTTTTTCCTTTTGGTTGGCTGGATGCACGTGACTGGTGAGGTCATGGCGTGAAAAATCTGATTTCTATTCTTAATTCTTGTTTCCATATGTGTGAGGTTTTTGTGACGATAACAAGTGGTTGACATGCGATCGGCACAAGTATATTATTGGTTAGTTTATACAACGGTACTATTTAATGTACGATCTCTGTGTGCATGGCGTAACTGTAGAGCAACCTTATATATTCTCCTTTTTCCTGAAAAATTTCCTTGGCTAATTTTCCAGGGTCAAGGTATTTTTTCAACCTTTTCCCGTACCCGCCTCTGGCGGGGAGGTAGCGGAGGGTGGCGAAAGAGGCTTATTCTTTCCTATCCAAATTTCTATTATTACTAGTATAGTTAAAAAATGAACAGCTTAATAACAGGAACCTCCCCGAGTGGACCGAAAGGTCTTTGAGGTTCCTCTTATCCTTGTAACACACACACACACACACACACACACACACTCTCTCTCTCTCTCTCTCTCTCTCATGAAATAGAATATATGAATTCTGAATTAAATTTCTTTGGATTCCAAATTTTTTATTTTTTCCCGATCTTCCTTTGCGCTCAGAATAAGCTCTTCATTAAGCTGGTTAAAAAATAGAAGCAGCAATTTTGCTTGGTGAAATTCAACCGAAAAAAAAAAAAATATATATATATACACACACACACACACACACACACACACACGAGGGGCGGTCAGAAAATAAGTTTACACGACGTATAATTTCGTAACTAAAAGACCTACATTGATTATGTTTGTATCAGGTGAATTCGTTAAGCATTGTTGCAACACTGCACGTCGATTCGGCCGCCATCTACCGTACATTGGTTATATGAGTCAGTTGAACATGGCGCCTCGACTGGAACAGTGCCCTGCCCTACGGAGCAGTCCAGGACGTTTACGTTTAATGGCCACTTCGTTCCAGTGTTGAACAATATGCAGCTGCATTGATTGATGTGCCTTTTTGCATGAAGTCTGCGAGCAAAACGACTTTGTGGTCCCAAACACGGTAACCATCACTTTGCCAGAGAACCTCATAATTTTCAACTACTTTGATCGCCGGGGCCCAGGGTGTTTCCATTCGATGCTGGCACGTTTTGTTTCCAGAGTACGGTGATAAACCCATGTCTCGTCTCCTGTGACAATGCGCTCGATAAATTCTTGACCACTGACAGACTCGGAATATCATTGCAGAAATGACATGGCACTATTCCAGTCGAGCCGCCATGTTCAACTGACTCGTATAACCAATGTACGGTAGATGGCAGCCGAATCGACGTGGTTTTGCCAACACTGATTAACGAATTCACCTGATACAAACATAATTTTAATGTAGGTCCTTTAGTTACGAAATTATACGCCGTGTAAACTTATTTTCTGACTGCTGAAAAGTATTAAAATAGCTAGGAGGGGAAAATAATTTGAGTCACACCGCAGTCCACGATAAGATCTGTAAAAGCGTCTGATAACACTGGCCAACAAAATGAAACTTTTTTTTCTCATCACAAACATGATCACACTTTTCTTAATGTATTTTTCGCGCTGATTCCGAATCTGGTTTTATTTTCTTTCTAGCATGTATAGTTATATAGATACACTGGTTTTGATATTTTTAAGTTTTTGATATTGCTATAAGAAAATTTATGGATGTATAGATCACACTTAGGGATGCTAAACAACAAATACATCATATACTTTATTCATTGTACTTATAAATAAAGAATATATACATTATTTTATTAAAAGCGCTGTGAGTGTGATTTCCTTTTGTAAATTTGGCCTGGATTGTCACGATACAGCATCCAACAATGGTCCGCCATCATGCTTTCATTCCAATATCCTTGGTAGTGCTTCTCCATCTGAATATCCTGATGGAAGTGCTCTCCTTGCTCGTCACTCACTGCACCAAGGTTTTCAGGAAAGAAATCTAAGTGGGAATGCAGGAAGTGAATTTTTAACGACATTCGACACTCCATTTCTTTGAAGGCATTAAGGAGGTTCTTGACTCCATCCTTATACGCAGGTGACTTGTTGCTTCCAAGAAAGTTTTCACATATCCATTTGAACGCCAGCCAAGCCTTCAATTCCAGCGGACTTAGGACTTTTTCAAATTCAGTGTCATTCAAAACCTCCCTTATTTGTGGCCCAACAAAAATTCCTTCCTTCAATTTTGCTGCAGTAACCTTCGGAAATTTCCTTGAAAGGTATTGGAACCCTTCAGAATTGACTTTACCCATTGCTTTAACAAAATTCTTCATTAAACCAAGTTTAATGTGAAGAGGTGGCAGATAGATCTTTTGGGGATCCACTAAAGGGACAGACTGGACATTGCTTATCCCTGGGACATATGTATACCTAAGTGGCCAGTCACTTTTGGTGTAATGTTCTATAGTGGCGCGACTGTCCCACAGGCAAAGGAAACAACAAAATTTTGTGAATCCTGACTGCATACCCATAAGCATTCCTATAACTTTTAGATCTCCACAAACATTCCATTGATGACTGTCGTATTTGATTGCCTTAAGTAGTATATCCATATTGTCATATGTCTCTTTTAGATGGACGGAATGGGCAATGGGGATGGATGGCATTATATTACCATTATGCAAAAGAACTGCTTTCAGGCTTCTCTGCGACGAATCAATAAAGAGGCGCCACTCAGATGCCACATACGTCTGAGATATGGCTGTAAATAGTCCATTGATGTCATGGCAATAACAGAGAGGACCGTCTACTGAAAAGAATGCTGTTAATTCAAAATTCCGCTTTCGGTAGTAACTAATACGAACATTGTTCTCAAGTAAATTGTTCTCCTTTAGTCTTGAGGCGAGAAGCTCTGATTTCTCTTTAGACAGCGATAAGTCTCTAACAAGATCATTCAACTGTCCTTGGGTTAACTTTTTAGGCTCTAAATGTCTACCTTCAAAAGTGTACTCTGGTTCTGTAGATGGTCCGGAAACGCCAGTTGCACCTTCATCACTTTCCATGTCATCTATGATAGAATCTAGCCTATCACTTGGGGGAATTGGAATGGGCAATGTTTCATCATGTTTTACTGGTCTACGTGCTGAATCCAAGTTTGGATATACAATCTGGTGTTTGTTCTTGGCAGAAAACCCCATTAAGTTCACACTACAACAAAATAACAGTCTTCATGATGATCTCTCGGCTCCCTCCATATCATGGGTATGGCAAATGGCATTGAAGCTTTCTTTTTGTTAAGCCAATCACGTAATCCATTTGAACAGCCAGAACAGATTTGATGTGGCGCCCATGGTTTATCTTGGTCACCTAGATGTCAACCAAAGTATAGCTTGTATATTTTCTTAATGTCGGTTGTAATACTTCGTCGCTGTGTTTTAGTTGTCAACTGGCCGCATACGAAACAGAACTTGTCGGGGTCATTCTTACATTGTCGAGGCATGTTGACTGACCTGAGCAAACTATAAATTAAAAAAAAATGTACACCAACTTGACACAACAAGTTCTTGGACTGGACTGATCTTTTGACACACAAAGCACGGCGTTGTTGCCTGAATCACAATGCTGCTAGACGTAAAAGCTCACACCTGAAATACATAAGATGTATAATTAAGATAATTGAAATAAATAAGATGAATAAACTAAAAAAACACAATAAAATAAACACAATCAATGTTGAAATATTAGTATTTTGCCTATTTAAAATGGTTAAACCTGTATAGTTATATATATGCCTTCATCTTGAAAACTATACGTGCTAGAAAAAATCTGAATGCAATTTTGGAATCAGCGTGAAAACTGCTATCCAGCCACCACAAATTTTACTCTGATGAAAAATCTTTGTTGACCAGTGTAATTAGAAGTAATATCTTGATAATCACAATAATAATATCTTGGGAAAACATATATACTTCAAAAATGATTCTTTGATACATTTTAAGTATAGTTGTTTCGTGCATTGGGTTTCATTCTTGGTATATTTTTTTGTTCATTGTGAAGGGAGGAAAATAGAAATTTAGAGAAATTATTTCATAAATTTGTCATTTTACTTAACACTTCTTATTTATTTTGTTATAACAAGTACTATATCATCTTTGGAGAGGCATTCCTCAGGAGAAAAATTTCACCGGTTTTAAAATCGTATTTGCACTGTTATGAACGGTCGGGGTACGTCATGGCCACGTCGCAACACCGCTTCCTGTTAGATCAGCGAGGTTAAGCGACGTAGGGTTTGTTCCGTATTGGATGGGTGACATTCCACCGCCTTTAGATGATGTAGCGACCCGTAGATGGTTCGGATCCCACGTAAAGCTATAGGTCCCTTTCGTCACATGTCCTATGCCATTGCGAAGGATGGTTACATATTCTTTTAGATTTATTAATGACCTAATTATTACCCGTAATTGATTTACACTTGAGGAAATGAGAGTAGATTCAGGAGAATTTGAAATTTAAAATTAGATAAAACTTTTATCATGCACCTTATCTTGACCTCTGCCTATACAAATTTGAAAAGAAATCTAGCATAAAAATTTGAGAAGTGGAAAATTTAACTTCAAAATACTTCAAAGGAGGTCCTTCTGATTACTCTAATTTTTATAAGGCAAAAAGAACATCTTTGGAAGAGATTCTAATTTTAGACATAATAAATTCAGAGGGGGGAGGAGATAGAGGAACAGCACTGGAATCGTTTATGGTAGAGTTGGAGGCGAAAGTTTGAGCGAAGAGTTCAGCTTTCTCAGAAGAAGAGAGGACAAATAAGTCATCGGAATGGAAAAGAGGAGGAAAAGAAGAAGAAATAAAGTTGTTGGAGAGGTTCTTAGCTAATGCCAAAAAGAAATTTTTGTGTTTGGTGAAGTTCTTTAAAGTTACCGTTAACTCTGGTTAATAAATTGTCGGAGTAGAATACAGTTCATCATGCTCCAACACTCTGCTAGGAGGGTCTCCTTTTCAGAATAAAGTGACGAGTCCTGCTGCGTATAGTTTTTAGTTTTTAAGCATGTATTGGCGAGTAGCTGGACGCTCACCTTCCTACCGACTTTTCTTTGATAGATATTGTAAAGACTTTGTAACGTGAAAGTGTTTTATTGAATATGAAAGTTGTGGACATAATAAAATCGAATAAATTTTATATACAGGGTTTTTTCGAAAGTCCAGAACCATAGGAAATATTTTTCATGTCTACATACAGTAGGCTATACTGTATATATAATTGAAAAATAAATATTCCTATGATTCCGGACTTTTGAAATGATATATATATATATATATAAGCTTTCACATAGGAATAGTGGTAATATTAAAGTATAGAACAGACGAGGCTATCTCCCTCCTCCGCCAGCCACTGCTGACAGAAAATAGTGGTGAAAGATGAATTATTGTAAAGTAGGAAAAACTATAATGAAAAGAATAGCTTCAGAGTTCATTCACACTATGCATAAACTTCTCGTGTACTCGGAAGACAACGGGAAATAAAGGATAGCATGAATAGTAAACTACTAATCTAATATTCTGAATTTATTTTTTTTTTATGGAAATTTTATATATTTATAATGTACAAGAGGTTATCATTTCTCTATACCCAGCTAGTCACTGTACCGAAGATTTATCATATATTACGTCCCATTAGATTACCCAGACAATACTATGTATTTCTATAAAACGCTTATCTAGTGTATAACAAGGTATGCTAGTGCGTGGGCGTGCTTTCTTTAATTGAATGTCTGTTATGCGTGTGTGTCTGCAGTGCCAACTCTTTGAATGTCGCGAGTATTCAACTTCGGTCTCCCGCCGTGAGCTCCCAATGTTCTGATACCAGACCCAACCAGACCAGCGCCACCTAGTCTAGAGGTGGAAAGAGTACCAAAACGAGTACCAGTACGATTAAGAGTACTGTATTTTTTGAATGGTCGAGTACGGTTTTTTTAGTGTTCGAGTACGAGTACGCGTGTAAGAGTGTGGTTTCAAACTCTAACTGGTGCTTGGCTACAACTTGTAGCCAAGCACCAGTTAAAGTTTGAAACCACACTCTTACACGCGTACTCGTACTCGACCACTCAAAAAATACGGTACTCTTAATCGTACTGGTACTAGTTTCGGTACTCTTTCCACCTCTACCGGGCGCCTACTATAGTACATTTACGATTAAAAGGGAATATCACCACCCTTAACTCCCCTTACAATCCCCCTTTGTAGGTTTATTCGGAGGTTTTGACTCCCAACCGTTCTCACAATGACAACACCCAGTACTCTGTAACCAGACCAGACTAGCGCCTCCTTCTACATTTACATCTTTTAAGGGAAATCACTGCTTTTATCTCGATAACCTACACTAACTAAAAATCACACCCCCAATTTACCCGCCCTTTAATGTAAATTGATGCTACTAAAATACCTATGCAGTCTGTTCTCAGACATATTAACTGAAGTGCTTGCCACGACCCCGCGGATAGGCTATTCCACCTATCGACTATCTTATAGGTGAAGAACCCCCTCGCAACGTTTCTCAAATCTTTTACCCCTAATTTTAAAACTATTGTTTCTTGTAATGTTCCTATCGTCCATGTTAAAGAAATTCTCATAATTTACATTACGCAAACGAATTAAAATTTTGAACACCTTAATTAATTCGCCTCTTAAACGCAGAGTTTCAAGAGTATACAGATTCAGCTCTTTGGGTCTGTCTTCATATAGTTTACCACGTACGGTTCGAATAAGCTTTGTTGCGGGGCGGTCAACCATTTCTACCATTTTTATACCCATCTTCATATGGGGACCAAAACTGTACAGTATATTCTGAATGAAGCCTAACAAGCGACTTAATGATGGTAAAACAATATCTTTAGATTTATGTTAAAAGTAGATTTATATTAAATATTACAAAATATAAAACCCAATACTCTATTGGCCTTACTGCTCGCGACTGAACATTGAGAACTTTCGATCACCTGAAGATCAGGGCCCCCAGCCTTCTTTAGTTAGCTTTATAAGGTTAACTAACGAAAATATCACGACCTAACCTAACCAGTCCTCAAGGGCGTACAGTCGACCTAACGATTGGTTAGGTTAGGTCGTGATATTTTCGTTAGTTAGCCTTATAAGGCTAACTAAAGAAGGCTGGGAGCCCTGATCTTCAGGTAATCCAGAACTTTAAACCTTTAGAAACAATGACACCTAAATTTTTTTCTTCAGACTTCACTATTTCCCATAGTGTAGTTAAATTTATTGTTATGGTAACCTATATGCATGACTTTACATTTACTATGTTAAATTTCATTTGCCACTTATTAGACCACTCTATTAAATTTTTTTCAATGTTTCTCCATGGTCTTAGGATCGCCAATCCGGAATGAATGGGTGCTGAGTTAGAAAAAAAATCAACAGTATTGGAAGTGATTTGTGTCACCTATGGTGTTTTTTTTTTTTTGTTTTTTTAAATCTTCTCTTACAACGAACCCTCAATCGTGTGGTCGATAACCCTCGCACTTTGTCGAAGAATATTTTAATACTTCCATTTTTTTTTCCAGACTTTTTAGGCATTGCTAATATACTTAAGCCTTTGAACATTATGTAGTATTTTCATGTGACAGTATTGTGAAAAAAAGTCATAATAAAGAATAGTCCGACCAATAATTCAGGCATTATCTATAAAATTGGTTGTAAACGATGCGACTTCTTTTACACTGGACAGATCGAAAAAGATTTGAACACGCGTGTAAAACATTAATATTCCGTGAGAACGGAATTTGTTTCTACTCCTCACAATCTTCCACACGACTGTCCTCTTACCGTGAACAGTGCACAACTCAATCCTTTATCTTCTCTTAACATTCTTGGTGTTTCCTTTTCTCGTGATCTTTCCTGGAAAGATCACATATACTCTTTATAAAAGTACTTGTAAGAGGTTAGGCGTGCTGTACTGGCTCCGCAGTTTCTTCACCCCTGCTCAGTTGCTGTCTCTGTATAAGGGTCTTGTCCGCCCTTGTATGGCGTACGCTTCTCGTGTGTATGGTGGTTGAACCCACACAGCTCTACTTCACCGGATGGAATCAAAGGCTTTTCGTCTCGTCATTTTCCCGCCCCTTAGTGATTGTCTTCAGTCCATCTCCCTCCGCCGCAATGTTGTCTCACTCTTCCTTTACTATTGCTATTATAACGACACTGCTCTTCTGAATTCTCTAACTGCATACCGCCACCTTTAAGGGGAACAGGCAGTACCAGACTTTCAACACATTCTCATTCCTTTTCTGTCCAACACTCAACCGCAAGGTCAATTGGTATTTCAATCT